>VDFB02331810.1:0-56392 GCA_007258455.2 Sequoia sempervirens | reverse complement strand
AACCCCATTCCTAGCTTTATTTACTCTATCATCCCTTCTCTAATCCAACCAAAGATAAATAAATGCAAAAAAATAGTTTTCTAAACCCATCTCATCCAATTAAAAAATTAAATGAATTTCAATATTTATTTAATTCCCTTACTTTATGCACTTTTCATTAGTCAACTAAATCAAATTAATTAACCTCTTTAATCATTTGCATGTGCATACTAATCATTAGCTAGGGAATTATGTGTTTAAGTTCCCAAGTTGGTATAGATTTCATTCAACATGTACATTTGGAGTACTTTGGAGCATGTGGAAAGATCTTCACATCCTTCTAAAAAATTACTTTTTGGTCTCCATCATCCACTTCCTCCAAGGAAAATCTCCACCCTTGATTTCCCTTGAATCTTGGGATCCCATATGGCCACCACTCCAAAGATACCACCTAGAATCTTCTCATACCTCCAAGCATCCTAATCAAGGAGAGCCCTTGATCTCCCTAATCAATCCTATCCCTCCATTCACCCTCCCAAAAATCTATAAATTGAGGCTTCCATAATCCATTTGACAACAATTCCTGAAGGCAATGCTATGCTCTTAGCACTTTGAACACTTGATGTCCAACTCTATCCAACATAATTCCTTTGACAAAAACACTATGTGCTTATTGCATTGGATGAAATTATTTGGTAATGCTTTCATTGTGTTTTAGTTTTATTTTCCTTAACTTGATTGTTGCATATTTTTGAGTTGAATTATTTAATTTCATATTATAATTAGTTCCTATATATGGTCACATTTATATGTACATAGAAACATTAAAGACTTGTATTTATTTCATTGTATATTTTTAAATCCGGAAATAATGTAGACTTTTAGTGATACTATTTTGGTGTAAATTTGAGGAAGATATTGAGTTATTGTCTTCATTGTTGTAATTTAAAAAAATAAAAAATAATGGAAAAGTATAATGTTGTGAATTTGAGGATAAATTAATGGTTTAAAATCATTCCAATGGATAAGCTTGTAGGTGAAATGTATTAAAGAAATGTGTTGTAAATTTTGAAAGAGAAAATGTTAATTTAGTAGATGAAATCGTTACTTCTACTCTTTTCTTTTGTGTAAAATTAAATGGAGGGATGTTTTGAAAAAGGTTTCATTTCAATTTAAATTCATTGTATATTTGGCCATGCCAATATTTATATGATTTTAGTGCTCAAACATACTTACAAACATGTTAATTAACATACTAACCATTTTGAGAAATCTAAATTATAGATTCATGTCCAAGCTAGTAAGGTGACCCTAGAGGGTGCCCATCTACAAACTTTAATTAAGCATGGAGTTAATAGACCTTGTATGGTTGCTCATTGGTCTCCTTCCATTGCTAATAGGGGTGCTTCTCCACCATGAGGGCACACCTCTCCATAATATAGGCATCAACAACCTCATATTCATAATTTGAGATGAAGCCACTATGGTTTCTAAGGCTCTCCACATCCTTGAAAATGTGTATGGACCTCTCCATCACGTGGAAATTGCCCCATCTCTCAACATGAACATACTATCTAGCTAGATAGTAGGAAATTTCCTAGCTTCGACTATGCCATCATACCTATGCACACTTCTCTTAGCAAGTTGAAGATAAGTATTGAAATATAACACCCTTATAGGTTATGAGCCCATTATTGATGATCAAAAAAACCTAAATTTTGGGGTTACCCACCTAATTATAATCCCCCCTCATTGTTTTTTAATATATCCATGACGGCTTAGTAGTTTGCTCACTTTTGTCTTTTGCCTTTTTGGGCTACAACATAGACTTCTTAAGGTGTGATTGCATTCCTACTACATTTTATGTGTTTTTTTTGTTATATCTTCATATATTAATATAATTATAACACTATTCATCATTAAAAATTTAAATAAATATGTAAAATCTAAAAATGTACCTTTTGAGGTTATTTTGAAAACTCTTAGATTGCACTCATGGTAATGAGTATATCACTTTTAGAAGCCATTGAATTCCCTATCAACATATATGAGTTTCTATTTATTATGATGATTGTTTAAATACTACAATGATTACATAATTTAGTAAGAGGAATGCTCAATATTTGTAACTATCTCTCTACACAATGCAACGATCTCTAACTATTTGCAACAATCTCTTTGTTCACCATGGTGAATGCCAACTTATCATAATGATCCCTTGTCCATCACAATGTTTTGCACTCATTACCTATGCAATGCATTGATTTCACCATAATATATGGTAATTTTAAATAAAATATGGTAAACCACCTATCAAATTTATTAAGAAAATAAGAAATCAAATGCATAGGAGAACCAATAACATGAGACTAGAAATAGATGACACAAAATGACAAAAATATAACATTAATCTTGATTTTTCCTTCCTTAAAATAATATTTGCGAACAAAGAAACATTTGGTGTGGGCATAAAACATGTATGAGTATATCTCTTTTACATTTTTGAATAAGATTCAATGTCCATCTTCATTTCTCGCATCAATATTAAGAGCATTAAGTGGTGTCATTATTTATTCATCCTTAGTTTTCTTAAGAGGTTTCACTTTGAGGTATGTTGTCTCTGGAGGTTCTATAAGAATTCTCTTTTCTAGCTTTGTGTAGGATCCTCATTCTTTTGATGAGATTCAACTGTGAGGGATGAAGCCTTCAAAGGAGATAAATAAATTTTCTCATGCTAACCCTATAGTGGAATCATAAGAGAGCATGCATCTATATTTGTGACTTGAATTCAAAGATGATTTGGAGAAGTATATTTCACCACAAAGCACGACTTACAAATTTATATTTGATATTTGGGAAAACCACTACAACATGACTTGTATCATAACACCTCCTACATCAAAAAGGTATTCCTTTATAATCCAAGAGTTGGGTCCAAGACTAACTAATAAATTTCAAAGTTGTATTCTCATAAACATCATTATAAATTTATCTAAATCAACTAAACTATGAACATAGGTTGTATTAGTAAAATTAGAAGTATCCTTATCCATAGTAAAAATTTATCTTAGAGAGTTACATATAGCTTCAAAAAAGAACTTGATTTAAAATTGGAGTGGTAGATTTAGGAGGAAATTTAGATTGATACGACATTGAACGATTTAGTAGAGAGATTAAAAGTTGAATGTGAAAGCATTATTCCAAATTTTTGGATCTCTGCCTACACAAAAATAATACATTAGGTCTTGAGAAAACCTTGAACCCTATCTTGGCCTTTGTTCTTTATTTATAATCTTTTGTAGATTGTTGGCCTCGAGAGACCTTCTATTTCCAAAAGGTTGTTCCTGCAAATGAGTGAAATCCCTTATTTTGCACTTGTGGTGAGGGGTTATCTTTTGTTTCACACAAGTTTATTTTGTTGCTGAAACATTTTTGAAATCATGATTCTCTCGGTGAGTTCTCAAAATCTTGCCATATGTTTTACTGCTACCACCCTATGCTATATCACAAGAATTAATATGTTTTCCAAAGAATATTGTTTATTCATTCAACTTATGCAAAGTACCGAAATGATGATAAAGAAATAAGTGTTTTATTCCTTCTTATTGTATTCTTGCCTTCAATTTTTTTTTTGGTTTGTTAAAGAACATGTTTAAAAATTGAAATTTGAAGAGACCCTTGGGCTAGTTGAATTTTGTATAAAATTTAAGAAATTTTCAAAAGGTTGGGAAGAACCTAAACCCTATCTTTGTAACCACGCAAAAACCTAACTCTAGTAGTCATGGTCGAAACATCAAGAGGAATTAAAAGGATTTTGGATGAGAATATAATGGCATAGTTACCTAGGTCATCTAAGAGACCTATAATTTTTGAAGGCTCTGGGATTTTGGCCAATAGGGTTATTGATAAAAATGATTATTGAAGAGACACCTTAATTCCCTTCTATGGATATACCTTGTTCAAATATGGGTTTAGAAAATGTTTGGCTAACAAACCAATATGCAATATATGGAGACTACGAGTTGGAAGGTTAGTGGCTCCCAACATTTTTATCAATGTTGATTTGATCAAGGTCATAGCTAAGGCCTATAACCTAGATAAGAGGGAATTAATAACAAGAAAGGAGCCTTTCTGGAAATCTTTGACAAGAATTATTTTTGTGAAGGTTTTAACCTAAATAAAAATGCTCAGTTTCTAGTTGACCTTGGAGCACTCACAAGAGAATATCAAAGATTGAGATATACCTACAACGTCAAGTGGCTACCCAATTTTAGGCCTAGAGGGAAAAAAAGAATTGAAAAGGTTTTCTACTAGATAATTAGAGTCATTCAATTATGATATCTTTGAATATTACTTTGTCAAAACCTACTTTGCTTTGTGTCAAGTTCTGGAGATGGACTACAAAACTCAAATTCTAGTCAATATGATGGTCTTAGCAGTTAATATTTAGAGAAGGGATGTGAACAAACCCTATGATTTTGTAGCCTTCATTTATGATGGAATTCAAAAGGCTTTGTTTGATATTAAGGATAGTGATGATATTGTTCACTTCAAGTTGTATTCTTTGTTATGCCACATCATAATTTATAGTGGAAGGAATATATGGTCTCCTTGTATGTAAATTAGGTCTTGTGATACCCAAAAGAGACTATTATGCAAGAATGGACTTACATCTGGGATAGTAATTGTGATAAGTCCAACTACAATATCTTTGAGGATTTTTTTGTCAAGGAAATATTGAGGAATGTAGGCCAACAAGTGTATTGGATATTTTCAAAGATAGTTAGAAAATTTCTTAGGCCAAAGGATTTACAAATAGAGCTAGGAGTCAACCATAATTGAGGTGATTGGTTCTTCTATTCAAATGCTATAATGATTAAGGTTTATGGTGCCTCTATTGCACCTAATATTTTTCCAAGGTCTACTCCAGACATAATTTATTTTCTAGAATCTTGTGGCAACTTAATGAGTCAAATAAGACTCATTTCAAAAATTAAAAGAAGCATGTTATTCTGCCTTCTACATTGATTTTTTTTACTTCCAAATTACTGGCAAAGAGGGACTGGAGTTATTATTGAATAAATTGATCCCTACAAAACGAGGGTAGATAAAATAGGGAAGTGTGATCCTGAGAATTTCATTCATGATGCTAGGATAAGGTACAAATTGACAAACTTTGTGCATGATTATGACTCGATTGAAGATCTAATCGAAAAAAAATTCTTCAAAAATAGAGACAAGAAGGAGAGAATAATTGGTCAAGATTCAAATTGTAGAGGATAGAAGAATGAAGGTTGATCCTTATTATAAAGGTGCACATACAATGATTTGGGACCTACTCCTTAGATCATAATAGTGATTGATAATTCAGTCAATTTATTGGCCAACGTACCTATACCTATGCCTCAGGTGGATAGTCTTGGCCCTTCATCACAGATGAAAGAGCAACAAAGTCCTCAATAGATAACTCCACTACAAAAAAGTTGCTCCTATAACAAAATCCTTAGTGAGTTATCCCTTGGATGATGATGACCTCCCAAATTATTCATAAATGAGGCAAGTGATACATCCTCCATCAAGGGATGTGGTTGAGAGACCTTTTGATGATAGAATGTTGATAAATTTTGAGATAGGTGGGTAGCTGGTGGATGATGTAAGAGAATTATCACATGCACAAAATTTATGTCGGGTGACCAATTAATCACCACTAAGGAATTCAAGGACTTCCTCCTAAAAAAAAAAGGTGATGCTTTCAATAAAACTATGGAGGAAGCAAAAACAAAAATAAAAAAAGGAGAACAAAGATGAAATTATCTCCTAAATTTGGGTTGAGGTCAGTGCTGACCTAGAAAATATGACCTAAAAAAAGGGGAGAGAAATAGTGAAAAAGAGTGGTTGTCTCATTTTGGAAGGATGGGACATATCATCTACAATTATGTTTGATACTATTAGGAGGAGGTAAGAAGGCAATGACTTAGTGTTATCTTCTGAAGAGTGGGTAGATGCACTATAATTTGGGTTAGGTTCAATCCAAGGCATGAGACCTTGTCAATTTGGTCTATTTTTTCATAGACAAATAAACCTTGGGTAATCAATAATGCAAGTGAATTAACTAGAAACTTGTTTTTCAAAAGATTGGGGGATAATAGTGCATTGCAAGCAACAACATTGACAGTGAACAATGTTATGTTCACTGAAGCAACTGTGAGGAAATTAGAGACAACCCTTGCCAAGGTGAATTCTTTGAACTTAAAGCTTCAAGAGTAGGTCATTATTGTCACAATATTACTCTCAAATCCTCAAGTTGTGGTTGATGGCAATCCATCTCGAGAGAAGATGGCTCTAACTTTGGAGGTTAGCAAGTTGAGGGAGGAGCTTAAAGAAAGCAAGGAAGCATAGCAAAAGAAAAAGATGGAAAAGAAGGAAAATATTTTAGAGGTCATGGATGGCCTATTAGGCCATACATCATTGGTCATCTTGAGAATGCTTGGAATGGATATAATAAAATAGTCATTATTCATGCTATCCATCTTCAAGTAAAGGGTCAATTAAAGAGCCTCCAAGATATTTTGTGCCCAAGGGAGAAATTTGTTAGTGTAGTTTTTTATTTTCCTACTAGGTTAACTTATTTTCCCTTAGTCCTAGGTTTTTCATACACTTTAATTAACTTTGCTTAGGATAATAAAGTGATTTTATTATTTAATAACTAGGAGATAAGTGATGTGGTGTCCCCTTCCCTAAAGGGTGGAACACTTTCCACTTTTGGTGACATCCTCCACTTTTTGTGGTTGATTTCTATTGTTTGGATTTGCCACCTACATCCTCTCCTTACTTCTATATAAACTCACTACCTAGCTTGTATTGGAATCTATCTCCTATCAACTTTTGCATACTCGTACATCTTGGAAGCTGTTAATGCAATTCTATCATATTGGCATTGCATAATCTCTTGGAGTCCTAGTTTGCATTCTTTATTTTTTTCCAGTTTATGTAACTTTGATTTTCTCTTAAAAATTTCCTTAGGTTATTCAATATATGTCAGATTTCTAACACAGTTAATTGAGAAAATGATTGATAGGGCCAATTTTAATGCTAGTGCTCCAAGTGAGTGCACTAGAGGATAATATGATTATCCATGAAAGTTTCCAATTCACCATAAAGAAGTCCCTAAAATATTTTGAAGAGCTAGAGTGGGGTTTCATGACCAATTTTTTTCAAAAGATGGGGAGGTCAAGGCTTATAAATCATGGTGATCTAAATTCAATTGTATCTTGTCTCCTCTCTTGGGTTCCATTTTTATAGATGATAATATAGACATGAATAAGTGCAATTTTGCAATAGATAAGTTAATAAAACAAGAAGCGGTGATGAAGTTTTTTTAGACTAAAAAAATGTGGAAAAATGAGGAATATTCTTCTATCTAAATTATTTTAGGTGGATTCTATCTTTTCCTTGGCTTTTAAAAAGTACCTTTGCAACATGGGTGGATAAGTATAAATGATAGAATCATGTGTCCACCCAGTTTTTTCTTATTATTCATATTAGAGGAATATCTTTTGCGATGGATTTTGTAATTTTTTTTTCTTCTAGCATTATACCTTCTTGTCTTATTAAAAGATAATTGCACCAATTTTGATTTGATCGTTTGAAAAAGTTATAAAATTAAAATGTGGCATTTGTTCATGGCTCTAAGCTTTTTTTCTCCCTTGTGTCTATAAAAGGGATTTCCAAGCCATTTTGAGGATCTTGGACAATTTGTAATTAGGCAGTTATGTTTTAGACCGGTTAGGTCTCGTTCTAGGTTTTTTTGGGAAAGAAAGTGAATGAACATGCAAATCTCTTTGTATAAAAATACACGTGTTCAAAAGATATATATATATATATATATATATATATATATATATATTTGAAAAGGTTCAAATACATTTGTCTCCATTGTATATTTTGTTTCTCTTATGAATAAATGAATAAAAAATCTATGGAGTTCATCTTTTCATTATTGTGCAGTGAATGTTTCCTTTATGGCTTCTATTAAAGTAATATAATATTTTGTTGTATGTGAAATGTTGAGTCTTAAAATGTTCAGGGATTATTAAGAATAATTGAGTATGAATCTAGGCATAGGAAATATTATTGTAAGGCAATAATAGATTTTCATTGAATTTGTTTTTCAAATTATTGTTCAAGGAACATTTGCATGAAATTCTGACTTTGTTATCAATAGTTTAAGGTACCAATCTAATTGAGAGGATAAGTTGCAAGTACAAGGTCATTCAAAATGAAAATTAGTTGAATTATGTTTTTAATTTGTTCTTAGATTATATATGTTCTCAAAGCCAATATTAGACAAGTGTCCAAGAATTTGACAAATTTTGGTAGATATCCATGCATGATTGGTGTAGTGTATGAGAACATCTCTATTATATCAATATCCTAATGTGAACTAAGTGAAAACTCACTAGTAATGTAAAGGGATACCCCCTAGGTCTTGAAAAACCTAAAGTGTAGAGGAGCACAATTTTAATATTATCTCTTGTTCATTGGCCACTAACTTAAGAGTCTTGATTATGAGATTTGGCTCATATTTAGAGGAAATCAAATAATCAACTGGAAAAATAAAACACCAACAAGATGCCAAGGTTTTAACATAAGGGTTTCTACCCCCAAACCTATAAATGATATAAAAAAAATCTCAATCCCTAGTAGAATCAAAATTTGTAATAAAAAATCCTTGAGTGCGTGGATATATTTCCATACCTATTTTTTAGAGCAATTATTAGTTATATGTTATGCATTTATTCAGTTCTAGAAGGCTTAGTCAAAAAGGTTGAAATGACCAATCACACCATGTGTAGTAAAATATCTCTCTACTTCAAGCACTTCTTCACCAAATTCTAGAATTAGGAAATTCTTGGAAAATTTAAAGGATTTGGTGCCTTTTGAGATCTGTGAACCCTTATATCCTAACTTAAATATGATTTTTAAAAACATAGGCCTAAAAATTTCTAGGCAAGCCATCATAAGAAATAAAAAATTGAGAATTTTTCCTTTTTTCCTTTAAGTTGTATGAACCAACAACCATCATGGGAATAACAAATGAGGTTTTCAAAGCCCCTTTCACCAAATATTTCTCTTTGCACCCAAATAAGATGTTATCCACAAAATCACTCACATTTGAAGTGCAACCATTACCTATTTCCAATCCAATGATAGGAAAAGGTTCTTTGAACACCGTGATTGCTTGGAAATGTCTTATTGGTGCTTGTAGAAATATGTACTAACAAAGGATCCATACCAAAGGTTGTAGTAACAAATAATTTTTTGTTTAGGTATTGGGGTAACTAGATAGTTACCAATTTTTTTATCTAATAATGCTATGATTCTAGAGCCATTAGGGAGCTCAGTCAAGAATCTATTTGGGAGTACAATAGTCAAGAAGATATTTAGCAGTACAATAGTTGGGAATTCATTAGTGAACACAACCATCAAAGAGACATTGTGATTTACTTCACCTTAATATATGTTACAAGTTGTTTGGTTGTCTCATTTCCTAATATTTTTTATTCTCTAATTTTTTAGAAACTTGTGTAAATTGGTGATGCAGGGCATGGCTCTTATCTTTCATCTCCATTTTAGTTTTGTTTCTTCTTTTAGTTTGGTGAATTGGTTTTGTGTTAATGTAAATTATTTCTTAATGTTTTGTAAAGCTTCATTATCAAGTCCTCTTGACAACTGACAATTAGGAGATGGAATAACTAATGGTGGTCGGTAGTTGGAAGGGGGATGGTTATTTGAAGTAGAATGGGCATAGCAGAGGGGGTTTGATGCTATAGAAGAATAAGGGTTTGGGATATTGAGAGACAACTGACAGTGGAGGGAAGGAGTCACTCAAAGTTCAGTGGCATTTATTGATTGAAGAAGAGTTGAAGACATTTGGATGTCGGTGACATTGTTTGTAATTAGGCCAATCATTGAGGCCATATATGTGTGCTTTGAACACCCCTATAATATGAATGGAATCATTGTTTCAGAGATTGAATTGCTTGTAACCATCATAATCCATTGAATAATAAGTTCTTCCATTTTGATCTTCATGTCATTGATTGTGAATAATCATAGTTTGAGACTGTTGTTTTTAAATTTTAATCTTGAACTCTTTGTAAAGTTTGAGAGTGTTTGTTTATGCTTGATATCTATGTGAATCAGATATTGCTCTGTGATTAGCAAGGCTTTCCATCAAGTGGTATCAGAGCCTAAAAGTGATTGTGCATTGGTAAGTGAATAAAATGCCTTTGAGGAGAATTAGCAGAGGAGGAGCTCGAGGAAGAGGAAAAAGGGAACAATATGGTGAAGAGTTGTTGCAACATTTGATAGCAAGAATGAATGCCTTGGAAAGGGCACAAAGAAGAGGGACCCCTGATGAAGTTGCAAGTGATGATGAGGAGGAAGAACAACCACAAGAAGACAATGAGGGAGGAAAAGGAGGCCAGGAAAGTTTTGAGGAAATATTGTTGAGGACTTTCATGAATGTGGGTTCCAAACCTAGAATAGAAGTTCCTACCTATTCGGGAAGTCTCAATGGTGAAGATCTAATCGATTGGATCAATGACTTACATAAATATTTTAAATATGAGGGTGTAGCAGAAGAAAGGAGAGTGAAATTGACTATATAGGTTTGAGAGGAGGTTTATTTGCATAAGGACTAAAAAAAAAATGATGTCCACTCTCCTTCGAAATAGAGAGACAAATTCTTTGCAACTGAAACTATCACTAAAAAAGATAGAAGAAGACAAATAGGTTTGCAGCTCTACTTCAACAGCATGACAGAGACGTGTTATGTGCAAACAGTCAAATTAGTTTCCCGATTACTGTAAACTTCTTATTTCCTTCATTGTCTTATTGAATGTTCTAATGACCCACAATTGACCACTCCAATACATGAATTGATTCCACCATTTATGCAACTGTCATGTTTTCAGTGTTCATGGAATCTCCCCTACAGTCGGCCTAGAATTCTTTGGCTACGGGTTGAGTTCGCTAGTTGTTGTGGGTTGCAATACTTATGGTTGCAAGGAGTTCGTTTCATCTATAGCATACATACCATTAATAATCACGAATTAAACACATTTATACTGAATTTCATACACATTCATCTATACAAACATCGTCATATCATAATCATATTTCCACTCATCAAAGTCTAGTTTGGATGGCATAAAAGATATAAAAGGTATATAAGTTCAGGAATGTATATGAAATAAACATCTTAAAGTGTTTAAACTGAGCAATATGTAGCCCAAAAGGGTTAACTACCTTAAAAAAAGTTGTTTGTGAATTTCATTCTCTCTATCAATTATTTTTTATTTACATTGTTTAGTTCATTTATTTATTGTTCCAATCCTGCCTAAGATCCCAACAATATTAGAGTAAGAGAGATATTTTCTAATTGTGAGAGATTTTCAATGGAGATTGATTCCATAGTTCAATTTGGTACATAAACTTAAACTAATTAGAAGAGATTAAACAACATAGTTACTGTTATAGGAGGAGAAAAGTGCATGCTCTTACACCTCTCCACTTATTTTACACTATCTTGGGTTGATGTCCTTGATGCATGATTTTATAAATACTTTGACTATTTTAGCCTACTTAGTGACCTCAAGCTTAAACCTCACACTTTAATATTAAACACATCTTAATCCAAAGCCCTCTTGACCTAATTCCCATTAGTTGGCCCATTCTAGACTAGGTCACACTTATGATTTTTTCCCTTGGACTCGAGCACAAGTGTGATCATATTCCCTTTTTCTAAATTATTTTTATTTTCAAGGTTAATAATCTCAAGATCTTGTTGGGATTTTTCAAGCAGGAGTGGAGCAATAAATTAATGAATTAAATAATACAGATAACATATTTAAAGAATGATAAAACAAAACAAATTCATAGAAAATATATTTTTAAAATGTGGTTCACCCTTTTGGGCTATGTCCACAAACAAAAATTCAATAATTTCATTAATTATCTAGCAAAGAATAAGTTTACAATAACCAACAACAATCCATTGTTGTGTGCAACTTCAACATCTCATGATTTTCTTTACACAACACATTATTGTTATTTGTTCCCAATGCAAAACCATGACCACCAAAACTCTCATCCATGCAACTGCTCACCTCACTCATGTGTTATTTGTTGCGGGTTTTCACATTCGTGTTGTGACTTTCCATCTTTGATCTGCAACAAAGAAACTATTAATTGTGGGTAGTTATAAATTGATTTCTCAACTAAAATTACTCACAAATTTCTTTATTAAAAAATAGGGAATTTTTGCTTCAAGGGTGCTACGATCCCAAGCAATCGGTTGGGGGCATTGCCCCCAAAACCCCACCATGGGCTTTGCCCCTGGGCCCCCATGGGGGGGGGAGGGTGCCCCCAAACCTTGCAAGTACCCCCTTGTACTCCCCTATTAATTAATTTAAGGGGAAACCATGGTTGCTAAAGTCACTAAAATATTAACTCAAAGCATGATCAAGCTCCACATACCAACATATATGTCTTACACATTGACATAGGCATTAAAAAGGTTTTAATTATGCATATAGGGTTGTGTATTTATAGATATCATCATAGGAATTTTTTACCATCATGTAATCAATTAAATATTGTCTCAGAGGAATACAAAATTTTCTCTCCTTTTATAAGAATTAGGCACTAGTACTTATTTGCTAGCATTGGGCATCGAC
This sequence comes from Sequoia sempervirens, assembly GCA_007258455.2. Lineage (NCBI taxonomy): Eukaryota > Viridiplantae > Streptophyta > Pinopsida > Cupressales > Cupressaceae > Sequoia > Sequoia sempervirens. Next base: position 43,670 of record VDFB02331810.1, on the reverse strand, counting down.
AATTTTTAACAATCATCATCCACTATTAAAGCACACTCTACAAATATATTCATCCACGATCACTCATCATTTTGCATTAGGTTCTAGAAGGAAGATTCAATGATAAGCTTACTAATGTCCATTATCTTGCAATTTATCTTTTACTATTATTAACTTAGTCTCAGGGCTTAACTAGGTGTGAGATAGTCTTGAACTCCAATCATTTTATAGTGGGTTTTAAGATGCTCCTTAAGACTACTAAGTTTTCTTTGCTCTGGATATATATTAGGTAAATATTTTTGACAAGCATTGCAGGTCTAATACCACTCGAGATTCACCAATCTAGGAGTTGTGTTACTCACATATTAATGGAAGAGCATCTAAGGTATATGGGAAATCCTACATCGCCCAAAAATATTTCGAATTTTGATTTTAGTTTTGGTTCAGTTTTGTCGTGTTAATTAGTACTTACCTTAGGCATAGTACTATTGTAATGAGTTTGGCTTTTTTTAGCTAACTAGTTATTAATAATTTAGTTTTCAACCAATCAAAAACAATATTTAAACAAAAATTGAAATCAAATTCAATTTTGTAAAGTCAACTTGTAAAATATTTAACTTTATAAATTACAAAAAAATATTTTTTGTGCATATGATTAGTTAAAAAAAAATTGTGTGTTATTGGTGGATAAAACAAATTAAACATTATTTTAAGGAATGATTTTCCTTTTTTGCTTTATAAAATCATTTCATTAAATCTTTCTAAAATAAATAAATGTTATTTATTTTGACATTTTTTTATTTAAGAATGATTTTTTTATGAATGTAATTGTTATCTTTTTATTAAAGAAAATTTTACAAAAATCAATTAACTATTTTATAGAGATTTGGATTCACACTATTAAAATAAAATAAAAAATAAAAAATTGTATTATTCTTTCCATTAAACTAATACCTTTATCTATGTTTTTAATATTTTATGGTATAATTTGATTATATATGCGCTCCTTCTTTTCATTAATAAGATTTTTTCATATATATATATATATATGTATATACTTAAAAAAATTATAACCTAAATATATAGTTATATAACATAATATATAACCTAATGTAGGTTATATATATATAAGTATATATAGTGTAGAATTTATATATACTATTTCTATTTATATCTTATATTGTTACAAGTAATAATTTGTAGGTAAATAAGTTAACCTATATTATGTAGGTAATATATTAATTTATATTAATTATATTATATGTAACATTAATTTATATTATATATTTATATCCAATATAATATAGGTTATTTTATTTTGTAGGTTCTCCTTTCATATATATTTATATATATTAATAAACTATCTTAATTGACTACTATATTAATTATAATATTAATATTATTATATTATTACTATTAATATAATTAATATAATAGTAAATCACTATACTAATAATTATAACAATATTTTAAAATATATTAATATTATAATATTACCTATTTACTTAGTTTATATAATATAATTTATAAATTATTAATATTAAATTAGAATATAATATATTTATTATATCAATAGTATATTTAGCTTCAACTATACTATGAAGATTTCACTATCAAATTCAAAGTCAACTAGAATCAATCTAAGAATTATTTTTAGTAATAAATCATTTGATTATTTAATGTTTAGCAAATATGTATTCTAAAGAACAAACTCAACTTCAACTTTATGAGTCATAGTTATGTCGAGTACAAATAATTCATAAACTACTTCCTTCTCCCAAGAATGAGTTGATTATATAAATATTCAATTGTATTCAACTTTATTTTTTTGAAAAAAAAACACCAAACAATAAACATTTATTCCAATTTATTTTATTTTCAAATATTTAACATCAAATTTACATTACATAACCAAAACATATAAAAAAACAAATGCTATTAATCAAAGAAAACACAAAATACAAAAGTCAAAATTAAAATACAACAATTAAAAAAATTGCATTTAATTTTATTCACATTAATTAAACTTACATTTATTTTTATTCCAACTCTACAAATCTCTAATTAGAATACTACAAAGGCAAGTACTCACCACTACGTGGCACTTGTTTGCTTTTGTAATCTTGTTTTGAGAAAAAAATATAAAATTGGCAAGTCAAGATTGTTTTTGAGGCTTGGTTAAGCCTTGTTTCATCTAGCTTTAAAGTTCACAAACCCTTAGTTTCGTCAATGGGTTTGAAGGTCTGCAATTTTGTCAATTGGCCTATTTATCGACAAAGCATGGCAAATGTTTCAATTAGTGAACAATATTTTTTATCAACGAAGGAGTTGTGGGAAAAGAAGGAGAAAAAAAATTTCTTCGGTGAGATTAATAGTTTGAGAACCTTTCGGACCATTGAAGGGAGACATTACCAATATAGAGATCATTGAGGCAAATGAAGGTGTAGCTCATCAAAGTTGAAATCCACCCAAAGAATACTAATTGATGATATTCCTCATTCGTGAAGCTCCACGAACATCAAAATGTGGTTTATAATGGAATATTCTCATTGAAAGAAAAATGTAAAGTCAAACGGTTTAGAAATTGGTGTTCAATATTTGTTGGATTAAAGGATGTAATATATTTTGGAAACCAATTCAATTTAGGGAAGAATACAAATCATTTTGGATTGTTCAAATTCTCCATCTGTTGCATAAATATGTATTCATATGTCTATGCTAGGTTTGAAATATGAGAGCTGAAAAGAAAGATTTTAGATTGTGAAGGAGAGTTAATCGTGGGCTATTGAAAACCATCAAAATAAATAGAGACTAGAAACTGAGGAAAATATGTTATAGAACTAAAGCATGATGAATAAATTTGAATATGTAATATGATTTTTTATTTTATTTTTATGAATGGAATGTTGAGTTTCTCATTGTGATTGTGGGTATTGTGATAATTGTATTAATTGATTTATGTGTTTTATATTGTGTGGTTGCTTTATTGAGTTGTATAGTAATACACCTTGATATTGATCTGCATCAATTGGTATTGGAGAAAGGTTGGTCTTGTTGGGAAAGTGGTGAAAGTTGCAAAGTTGTTGAAGAGAAAGTAATGAGTGTTCTTGAGGTTTGTGAGTTTGCTATAGGTGTGTGTGAGGAGTCTTGTAGGTGTAGAAGAGAAGAGCGAAATGTGAGGCTTGTGAAGGTGAGTTGACTTTGAAATGTGAAATAATTTTGTGTTTGTTACAAGAATATAGAAAAGATACCCTGAAGGAGAAGAAATCCCAGATTATAAGACATGTTTGAGCAGCTACATGTGGAGATGAGAAACAAATTATGGAATTTAGTTACTAGATTGAGAAGAGACCTGTATAATATTGAGGACCATGCAAGTGGTGAAGGGAGTGAGGTAGATGAAATGGATAGGGAAAATGAATAGCTAGAGGATGTTGTACAATAAATATTTTTGAGAGCCCTTGCCAAAATAATAAAAAGTAATTGAATGGATGTACCTAACTTCTTTGTGTTGGTGTGAATAAGGTTTCCTACCTAACTAGTTCACATTAGGTCCAATTCACATGTCAAGTTTACTTACATACTAGGAATCTTTCTAGAAGTCTTAGGTGTCATGTTATCTTATCATAGCTTATCATGTCATTTAATACTTGTTTCCTAGGTCATTTGATATTTGACGAGTTAGATGTCTCATGACATGTAGGATTAAGACACTTGTCATGATCTTGTCTAATCTTATGTCTCACCTTGGTTGCATCATATACTGTACATGAATTATATTTGCATTACTTTATACGAATACAATTTATTATTGTCATATTGATATTGTCTTTCATTGTGCTTTCCATTTGGCCTCAAGATCTTGGGTGGCTATCTCCATAGCCAACTCTTACATGGTATCAGAGCTAGTTGGGTGCCTTCAGTTAGTGTTTTTGGAGAGATCTTTGTAGATATTGAAAAGTTGAGTATTCTCTTCTCTTGCATTAAATGATGATCTGCAGAATAAAAAAAACTTGATAAAAATACTAGATTATGGGTTAATATGACCCTCCCATCGTGTCCAAAAGGCCCAAAAACCCTAAGATTGACTATCAATTTGTCAAAATTAGACAACTTTGTCGAGGGCCATCAGAGAAAAATTTCCCCTCCTAGGTTGTTCATACGACCATATGGTTGCATCATCATTATTGCACCAATTGAGTAAAAAAAAAATAGTACGATTCAAAACAAATATTTATTTTAATTTTTGTGAATTTTTAAATTATATAATTTTCAAAAAAAATTATTATTAAGTTTGCAAACCTTTTACGGTTTGCAGACTTGTACCTTGTTGTAGGTATATGGGGTCTCAATGGGCACCATGTGGTGCGAGTAGAGGCCCCACCATTGTGTAGACCCCACCGCCTATAAAACCCATACATACATTTAAAAAAACCAATGTTCACATAAAACTAAATATTTCATTCATTTCAAGATTTTGTTGGGAGTTTTAAATCATTGGCCTATGAAGGAATATACCAGTGAGTACAAGAATATTTCAATTGAATACTCAAGCGAACCCTACCGGACCTACGATGATGATTTGGACATCAATTTTAATTGAGTATTTTTGACATCTTCAAGGAATATTCCTTGTTGACGTTAGTAGGGCCTTTACAATCCCCCCCTCTCTCCAATGAAGTTTTATTTTTGGAGGGAAAATTTCACACTTATAACTTGGGCTTAGGACCTCCATTTTTTTAGCAATATTTTTTTATTTGGGGCATCATTTTATGCTCTTCATGGTAGTGCAAACATTTTTTGTTTTTTGTGTCTGGATTTTCTAGAAATTACAGATTCTCATTGGTGTTGTTAAATCATTCTCATTTTGGAAACTTTCAAGGCTTCGTTCTTGCTCTTACGATAATATTTTGGGTATAGTTTTTTTTGAAAGTGCATAATTTTTTGTATGATTTGCAATGGTGTGATAAAATTGATCCAATTTTGTTAAAAAATGTACTTTAGTTTTGTGGCCAAATTTGACATTTACATGTATCGAGATCAAGACCACTTCACTGTTTTTGGCAAGTGGCATTTGCAATCGCACTAATCATAAAGTTTCAACCTTATGTTATTTTAGGGGGTTCTTTGATTGAGTTAATTTTGGGGATTCTTCTTGTGGCTTTGGTTGTATTCCTCTTGATTTGCGTTCTTTCCTTCTTGTTTCATCATGGAGTAATCTTCAATTACAATTCTAACACCTTACAACTATCCTAAATAGATATATGAAATGAACAATTTGCTAAGAGTTAAGATGTTGTATAGGATAGTTCATGGGCTTGATGGTGAACCAAAAGATGGTGAAGCTAAAAAGAATAAGTGGTTGAATAGTTGTGAAGAAGTCATTGGTTATTTGTGCTTGTATATCTCTCCTATGTTGTTTCATATTGAGTGCTTGGATACACCCATGGCTATGTGGAGTACATTGTCACTATTATTTTCACAAACAAATGAAATTAAAGGACATTTGTTGGAGAATGAATTAACAAGTCTCAATCCATGTAATTCTGACAACATGACTTCATCACCAAATTCAAGTCACTAATAACACGATTGAAGAATTATAAAATTGAAAAATTAGATACACAATTGGTGTTAAGTGTTCTTTCAAAGCTAAAACTTGAATATTCAATGTTTGTGTCTACTTTCTATGATATTAAAAATTCCTTTGGGAGTGAGTTTTAAATTCCTTCCTTTGAGGATTTTGCTATGCAACTCACTAGGGAGAAAGATAAGCTTATTCAAATAGGTGCTTTGAAGTCTTCAAAATTCCACACCTTGATTGCAAAAGATGATAAGCATTCAAGTAAGAAAGGACAATCTCTTTGTGCTTTTGTAGGTCATGGATCAAGGAGGCGGCTTCTAGATTCAAGAGCTTCTCATCATATGACATATTTGTAGTCTATGTCATCTTCTTTTGATCCTTGTGTAATGCCACCTACATTTTAATGGTTCATCATACTTATGTGAATGTAATTGAGAGGGGATCTATTAATATTGGGGATGACACCTTCAATGATGTATTGTGTGTACATCATCTGACAAAAAATATCCTTTCTACCTATCAAATCACTTGTGGTGGAGTAGGGAGGACTATGGAATTCACTCATGATTCACTTATCATTCAAGAATTGACAGAAGATAGGTCATTGCTACTGGGATGGTTGATCATGCATCTTGGCTATTCGCTTTTTCAAACTTTTTTCCTAACGACAACTTTGATCCTTTGGATGATGATCACACTTCTAGTGTGGACTATGATTTTGAGAAGAAATTTGGTTACTAGAACTTGGGTGTTCTCACAAGTGATCCAGTTCTTGAGCCATACATTCCATATCATCCATCTACTATCGCATTTGATGATGCTTATGTTTCTACAAATATGGCTACTTGTGACTCAATGTAGTAGGATAGTAGGATATACATTGTCTTTCAGATATGACTACTTGGGATGACTTCTTGACAAGTATTTTAGACTTGTTTGTGGAGTCTCATATTGCAGATTTGAAAGACACCATTGATTACATTCATATTCATCAAATGGAGTCACATATTGTAGATTTGGAAGAAACCATTGATTACATTCATCTTCTCTTTGATGAAGATGATCCTTCTTAAGTTGTTGTAAGGGAACACTCTAACTGTATTGTTCATTCTCTACATGATCATTCTTCATAATTTGATATGAGTGTGGATACTTTTTGACAACATTTATATGAGGCTTATTTATCTTCAAAGGAGATTCCTTTGTCTCTAGATTGTGTTCTACAATCATTTCTAGGAGATTCTGGATTGTCCTCTTCATCAATGTGGCCTAGAATGCCTGTTTAGAGTGTGTCAACTTTCAACATCAACATATCTCAAAATCATAAGTAGTAGCAATAGATAAAGAAATTCTAATAGAAGTTAATTTTGCAATAGGAGAGAATATTTCATTAAAGTCAAATCCCTCTCTCTGGGAGTAGCCCTTGGCTACTAATCTAGCCTTGTACCTTTCAAGATTACCATCTGCTCCATTTTTCTTTTTAAAGATCCATTTACAACCAATGGCATTTCTTCCTTTGGGAAAACTCTCAAGATCCCATGTATCACAAGTATCCAAGGAAACCATTTCCTCATGCATAGCTTGTGACCAAAGCTTGTTCTCGTCTAAAGACAAAGCTTCCTTGTAAGATCTAGGTTCATCATTAATACTGATCAAAGAAAATATAAAATGGAAATAAGGTGGGCTATACCTATCAATGGGATTATGATGTCTTGTGGATCTTCTCAAAGAAGGTTCTTCTTGTTCCTCAATATGCTCATCATGAGCATCTATCTCATAAATATGTAAACTCTCCTCATCCAATCCATCCAATTGTTCTTCAACACGTGCATCTTCATGCTTCTTGGTATTTATCTCAAAATTCATTGTTTGAGAAGTATCCTTCTCCTTTGGTTGTTCTTCTCCCGAATAAGATCTAAATTCCCTAAAAATCACATCTCTAGATAAAGTAATTTTTTGGGTTAGAGGATTCCAAAGCTTGTAACCTTTTAAATTTTCACCATAACCTATGAATATGCATTTATGTTCTTTTGGATCCAACTTAGACCGCTTTTCTTTATGCACATGAAAAAAAGCCTCACAAGGAAAGATCCTTAAATGTGCAACACTAGGTTTCCTACCTAACCACATTTCATAAGGGGTTTTATCTTCGATAGATGAACTAGGAGATCTATTAATTAAATAACAAGAAGTACTTATAGCCTCGGCCCAAAGGCACCGATCTAGATTAGCACTACTTAACATACTCCTAGCTCTTTCCATTAAGGTTTGGTTCATCCTTTTGCTACTCCATTTTGTTGAGGTATATATGGAGTAGTTTTTTGTCTCACAATTCTGCATGCTTACAATAATCATCAAATTCCTTAGAACAATATTCACCACCATTATTTGATCTCAACACTTTTATCTTATGATCTGATTGTTTCTCAACCAAAGCCTTAAATTCTTTAAACTTATTGAACACATCAGATTTGTTATGCATAAAATAGATCCAAGTGTATCTTGAGACATCATCAATAAATGTGACATAATATCTAGATTTTCTAATAGAGTCAATATCCATAGGACCCATAACATCTGAATGAATAATCTCTAATAATCCTTTAGATTTATTTGTTCCATTAGTGATCGTATAGGATCTAGACTAGATTAGTTTAAATGCTTAAACTTTTACAATGATTTTACAATGATTATTTCAAGTTAATTAAATGAAATTAGCAGGAAATAACAGAATGAAAGTAATAACAAGGTGATTTAACAGAAAGGAAGGAAATGAGAGAAAGAAAGAGAGAGAAGAAGAGAAGTGCAAACAAGATTGATAACGGAGTTTGTCACAAAAGTGACTACGTCTCCGGGTCCACTCCAATAGAGAGACCGATCCGATTAACTCCAAAATCAATTACAATAGCACCACCATTCTTCAAGCAATTCGGCAGCGTAACGATGCTCTGATATGCAAGAATGATTTGAAAACTCTTCAACAAGACCCCTCTTCCGTCACCTCAGCATCAGGACTTCATCACCTGAAAAAAACTTCATTTCAACTCTCCTCTTACACCCCTTTTTATACATAAAATTTTCTCAATTTGGCTCTTAACCAAAAGATTTGACAATATTCACCTTATCTCTCCAAATTACAAATCATATTTTCAAAAATCCCATAATCCCCCCATTTTACATAATAGATCTTTGAAAATCTCCCTTTTTTGAATATAAAAATCAGAATAAATCTTCTGAATCAATTTAAGCCCCTTTTAATTATTTACTCCCGGGCTTATTGTTTGGGAGGTTTTGATTTTAATCCTTTAAAAAGGATTATAGTTTGTTTTTTTTTCAAATTATAGGGGAGTTGGTTTTGTATTTAAGGCATTCGGCTTGATATACTTAACAAATAGATCCGATGCCATATATAAAACAAAACAAAACCGTCAGATGGCATAGTGGTGGGTAAGTATTTTATTGGACCGGCGGTCGGGGGTTCAACCCCGGCCGCTGGCTTTTTATAGCCAGTTTCCGGCCCTTTCATAACAAAATGAAACCGACCCTATATCGGGTAACACCCGAATCCGTTGGTGCATCGGTGAGCCGGATTTTTCGCATTCCGACGGTGGAGAGTTCGAACCTGGCGGATAACAATATTTTTATATAACAAACAAACAACTTTGAAACCACCGGAGAGCACAGAGAGAGGAACATGACACGTGTTGCGCTGTCACCTTGCCACGTGGCACAATTCGATTCGCTGTCAAAGACACGTCACCTGCAAACTGTCCGCCACATCACATTTGGGTGTCGACTACTTTCGAGATGCCACACGGATGCCGCGTCGCCGGCTAAGCTACCACATGTCCGGCTCAGCGTCTGGAATTACCGATGCTTCTGTATGCGGATAGACCGTGTCTACTTACTGTTGGCGGTAACCAGCGTCTGCCCACATCAGCATGCCACATCGACATGCTCTTGACCCGTACAGGGCGCCATGTCAACACCTGGTTGGTCCATTGGATTCTTTACTGCAAGATTGCTGACATCATCTTATGCGATGCTGACGTCATTTGTACGGATGATGACGTCATCAGTGTACCTCACTCCACAAGTCAAACCTGAAACTTTGACCAACTGTATCTTGAGCCTCCGATGTCGGATTTCGACGAAACGAGTTGCGTTGGAAAGCTTGCGACGAGCTCTTCCCGATGATGCCGACTTTGACAACTTTTGACGACATCATTTTTTTTTCCTTCTGGATGCGCTTGTTCCCAGTTTGACCGAAGGTTTGACTGGCCATAACTTGCGCAAACGGACTCCTTTTGCTCGGGACAGTTAAGTTGGAATCAGGGCCTTTGAGCTCTTTTACGATGGTGCAGATTCTAGAGAAAATAAGACACTTCAATTTCATTGAAAATTCCCGGATCAATTGAAATAGAAGATCGGTTGCTCAACTTTTTAGTACTCACAAAATCATTTTTTTAATATTATAATTAGGAATATTGTCAATCAATTTCTTATTAAGAATGGTCTAGACCGCTTTCTCTGTAGCCCAATCTATGGTGCAAAACATACATATTTTCAACTGGTTACACTAGCTAATTTATTCAGTTGGAGGTATTAACAAACAAAGTCCCAATCGGTCTTTGCTTAACCACCTTCATTCCTTTCACCAATGCGCAGCCACCTTTGTCAAATGCTCCACTGCATTCTAGAATCATTGAAACTTAGATACAAAAAGTAGATTTCTAGCAAGTCCTATAATATGTAAAACATCATTAAGGGTCTTAACCCTACCATCATTGAAACACAACTTTACCTCTCTTTTTCCCTCAACCTTTGTTGTGCTATTATCTCCAAAGAAGACATTCCCTCCATCATATGCAACATACTTAGTGAACCACTCCTTGTTAGGAGTCGTGTGATGGGAACAACTTGAATCAACAAGCCAAGAGTTATCACTAACATTATTAGATGAAATGACCAATGCATCATTACTGTCATCCGAGGATTTCTTTGTAGAAGCATCTGTCTTTTTCTTATTCTACAATCCTTCTTTACATGTCCGGTTCCATAGTTCCAACTCTTTACCTTACTCTTACTGAGGGTTTCTGGGCCCATCCTTTGGACTTACCCTTTTCCTTTCTACGTCTCCATAGGACTTTTTTTTTCTGGGCTACCTCCACACAAACAAGGCATCTTGGGATCCCATTTAAAATTCTCTGTACCCTCTGATAAGAGAGTAGGAATTATATTGTCCATCTTAGGATCTGCACTACTATCACTGATAGCAACAATTATATTTTCCCAAGACTTTGGTAAAGAAAAAAGTAACAAAATACATTTATCTTCGTATTCTAGCTTTACATCTACAGATGCTAATTGACTTATAATCAAATTGAAAGCATTTAAATGATTTGCAACAAAATCACCGTATTTTATCTTCAAAGAATACAACTATATTTTTAGATACAACTTATTAGTAAGACTTTTGGTTTGATAGATATCACCTATCATCTTCTAGTTTATCACGATAGTTTCAAGCGGGAAATTCAAGAGAACAACATCAACAAAGACGCTGTATGTTCCCTCTTTCCTTCTTATCAAGCTTAGCCCAATCCTCATCTCACATCATTGTAGATGGATTTTTCTCATTACAAACAACTAACCACTGCTCTCTCTCTTCAAGGAGATCCTCCATTTTTAGTTTCCACATCTCATAACTAGATCCATTGAATCTTTCAATATCTAGATGAGAAGTAGAACTCATTGTAACACACTTATTTTACAAATCTGCAATAAAACGATAGTAAAACCTCCCACTACAGCCAAAACCTTCCAAACTTTTAAGAAATCCAAACTCTACCCAACCAGCTAGCTCTACGATACAAATATTTAAAATTAAAAGTAATATTGTAGCTTAAAACTTGCTGAAACTATATAGAATTGTAGATTTAATTAAGTGTTCTTTGTCTAATTCTACGTGTATGATTAATTTATTTAGATCAATTTTACCAATTGTAGAAAGAGATAGAAGATTGTAGAAGAATGAAAGAAGAAGATAAAAGTGACACAACATATATGTGGAGAAACCCTTCGGGAAAAAATCCACCTAGAATAAATAGTGCTTGTATTATTTAACCTTAGAACAAGATTACAATAATATTGTATCAATCCTTGATTGATATGCTTCCTTTTCCTTCAACATTCCTTCTTCACAACTTGCAATAAACTCTCATTGAAATCTCATCCACTTGCTGCAATTAATAGATAATTATTGAGCATGTAAACTCATAAGAGTTGTATAAAATAAGAGCATAAAGCTCCTCAGAAAAATCTACGACTATATTGGGCAAGTAGAGTTCCACAATGTAATCTAAAGTCAAACCAAACTCTTCCTCAATTTAGGCGCCCCAAACTAAACACTTAATTGAACTTTGGTCAAGAAAATATGTTGCAAGCTTCACCTCAAAGTTGGCACCCAAGAATGGGCCCACTTGACTAAGCCTTGTAAATATCTTCTCATGCAGAAGGTGTTAACTGAAAGATGCCAACTTGGGCACCCAAGGTGGTCCCAAGTCAATCTTAGTTAACTAAAACATATCTCTCCACCAATTCATGCAAAAATTATGCATGATTTATCATCCCCACTTAACTAAAAGTATCCACCTGTCATTTGTAATGCAACTAAAGTCATTAGTCATGCAACTCAAGTCAATTGGAATTCAACTCAAAATAACTACATGCAATTGAAGATAACTGAACCATAATTGAATTGAATTGAACCGAACTAAACTAAACCTAACTAATATTGAACTGAACTCCACTCATGTAAATATCAATCCCTAATTTGTAGGATCAAAACATGCATTGCTGAAGTGTTATCAATCCTCCAAATAGTTAACTTAAGCAAGGTGGGTTCCACCTTCCATGTGGGTACCCCATGTGCTCCTATCTTGTAGGATCTCTTCTTGGTCGTCCCCACATGTTCCTATCATTTAGGAATAATCACAAATGTCAATTCACACATTCATTTCATTTGAATTTAATCTCTTTCTAATCCCAGTGTTGGGGAACACTTTCCAAGGACTTAGGAGAGACATGAAATATGTTTAGGATTACAATTAAATGGCATCCTATTCCCAACAAATACTTCAAAGACATCACATATCATACTTCTTCCCACATTTTCCTTTCAATAATGGAAAGAAATATTGCATACATTCTTGGTTTTGTTTCTTCTTAATGGGAGGAATATTGTTCAAAGGTCTTAGATCATCTTCAATATTCATTTTTGTCTCTATTCTTCTTCTCTCTTATGGGGTTTTTTTCCCTGGGTTTTGTCCTTCTCATTCTTCATTGAGAGCATTTTATTTTCATCTCTCTTTTGGAGAGGAGTTTTGTCCCACTCAGTTTTCTTGACTTTTCTTTGTTTGTGAGAGATGATATTTGTACATGGGTACCTAACATGGCCTAGTAGATGGGAACGACTTTTGCATCTTTGCATAATAATCAACTCCCTAAGTTTCACTTAGGGGGGTGTGTTGGTGTGAATAAGGTTTCCTACCTAACTAATTCACCTAGTAGGTCCTATTCACATGTTAAGTTTACTTACGCCCTAAGAATATTTCTAGAAGTCTTAGGTGTCACGTGATCTTATCATATCTTATCATGTCACTTAATATTTATTTTTTAGGTCATTTAATATTTGATGAGCTAGTTTTCTCATGACATAGGATTAAGACACTTGTCATGATCTTTTTTAATCCTATGTCTCACCTTGGCTATATAACCAAGGGTCTCTCATATATTGTACATGAATTCTATTTGCATTACTTAATAGGAATACAATTTATTCTTGTCATATTGATATTCTCTCTCGTCGTGCTTTTCATTTGGCTTCTAGATCTTGGGTGGCTATCTCCATAGCCAAATCTTACACTCCATGACATTAAATCCAAATGAGTTGATTGATTAGATAGGAGAGTTAGAATAATACTTTGATTTGAAGGAGATTAGCAACCCACATGGGGTAAAGTTAGCACATACAAAACTTAAGGGTCACGTTGCACTATGGTGGAAGGAGTTGTAGAGAGAGAGGGTGACAAGTGGTTATCCAAGAATAACCAAACATAGTTAGATGGTGGCTAGATTGAAATTCAAGTTTATCCCTAAATATTATGAAATGGAGTTATTCAAGAACTACAATATCTAAAACAAAAGGATATGAGTGTGAAGGAGTATACCAAGGAATTCTACAAGATGGTGATTAGGTCAAGATAACATCAAATGAATAGTGAAAAGGTGGCCAAGTATATAAATGGGTTGAGGTTCAACATTCAAAATGAGATGAGCATTTTGAAGATCACCTTAGTAGAAGAGGCATACCAATATGCATTAAAGGTAGAGGAAAAGATATTGAGAAGACATCAGGATGATTCTAAAAGTAGAATGATATTTGCAACAAAGAATGAACATGGAATCAATGACAAAGGAAAGAAAATTTTTGAGGAAGAAACCAAACCTAAGTGGAGTAGATAGACAAGGAAAAAATATAAAAGGAAATAATTATTCAACTGAAGGATGTAGTAGCAGCTACAAGGGATTCCTTGGTAAGTGTTTCCAATGTGGAGAAGCTGGTCATAGGGCTTATGAATGTCCACAGATACAAGATTAAAGAAAAAAGAGTACAATAAGAAACCACTTGGCACAAGAGGATGAAGATATCATACCATCATTGAAAGGTGAGGACCCAAAAGAAGGTGAATCTCTCATGTTGAGGAGAGTGCTAACAAAACCTGAGGGAGCCAAGGATGGACTATTCCAGAGGCGTCTCTTTCAAACTGTGTTTAAGTCTAAAAGGAAGTGTTATAAGGTTATAGTAGATAGTGGTAGCACAAAGAACCTAGTCTCGAAAGAGACGGTAGAGAAAATAGGTTTGAACAAATTTAAACTTTCCAACATGTATAAAGTTTCTTGGTTATAGAGGCAACATGAGTTGGAAGTCAATGAGTAATATCTGGTTAGTTTTCAGATTGGGTCCTACAAGGATGAAGTGTTATGTGATGTGATGTTCATGAGTGCTTTTCATGTGTTGTTGGGAAGACTGTGGAAATTTGATAGAGATGCCATCTATGATGGTAGAAAGAATGTGCACACCATCGAGATAGATGGGAAAAAGTTATGGTTTGAAGTCTTTGTGAGAGAAGGAGAAACCAATAAAGGAAGCCAATTCTACAGTTTGTTATAATGCAAGAAAATAACTTATAAAGGAGAAGGAGAAGGTTGAGCTCAAAACCATGGATGTGCCTAATGAGCAAATGACAAATGAAGAGAGTGGAAAAAATAATGGTTTTATGCAACTAAAATATAAGAGAAAAGAGAACTACATATAAAATATATGTAATGGCCAAAGAGGTGGAGGTTTGGGAAGGGTATATTTCATGCTATAGTTTGAAAGTTGCAAAAATTCTCATGGAGACCATAATTCAGTATTACAAAGTAGGACTAGCGAAGGTGATTTATGCATTGAGAATGAAGTGGGAGAGCAGAAGGGAAGAAGTGGAAAGGTTCCCATAGACAAAGAGTAGATGTAGATCCTTTGGGGTGTATGGGCAATCCTACATCGCCAAAAATTATTTCATGTTTTTTTTTAGTTTTGGTTTAGTTTTGTCATGTTAGCTTGATTTTGTAATCTTTCTTTGGGATAAATTCATAAATTTGGCTAAGCCAAGATCATTTTCAAGGCTCAATTAAGCCTTGTTTCAACTAGTTTTAAAGTTCACGAACCCTTAGTTTTGTAAGGGTTTGATGATTTGCAAGTTAGTCAATTGGCCAATTCGTCAACAAAGCATTGTGTCAACGAATGTTTCAGTTAGCAAACAATGTTTTTTATTGATGGAGTCATGGGAAAGGAAGAAGATAATTTTTTTCTTTGGTGAGATTAATAGTTTGTGAACCTTTTTGGTTCATAGAAGGGAGACATCTTCAATATAGAGATTGTTGAGGCAAATGAAGGGATAGCCTGTCGAAGTTAAAATCCACCCAAAGAAGATTGATTGGCTATATTGCTCATTTACAAACCTCCATAAAAGCTAAAAGGTGGTTTGTAATGGAATGTTTTCATCAAAAGAAAAATGTAAAGTCAATGATTTTTGGTGTTTGGTGGTTGGGATTTCTTGGATTGAAAGGCGTAAAATATTTTTGGAAACCAATTCAATTTAGAGAAATGCGAATTAGTTTGGATTGTTCAAATTCACCATCTATTGTATAAATAAGCATTCATATGTCTGTTGTTGGGTTCAAACGACAAAAGCTAAAAATAAAGCTTTTAGGTCGTGAAGGAGAATTGACCATGAGATGTTGAACACCATCGAAACAAACAGAGATTGACGACTAAGACAAAGGTGTTATAGAACTAGAGCATGATGAATAAATTTGAATATACAAATTTGAAACAAATATGCAAATGAAATGTTGAGTTTCTTGTTATGATTGTGGGCAGTTTGATAATTGTATTAATTGATTTGTGTGTTTAATATTGAGTGGATGCATTATTGGGCTATATGGTAATACACCTTGATATTATTTTGCATCACATATGATCATTGTTGTGATTGTGTTTAAGATACTCAACTTCTCTAATTTCAGTTATTTTATCTCTTTGATCCAAAAATTCAATTTCATATCTCATCTTGAAAGTCTTTGTTGCAATGTAACAATATTCAAACTTTAACTTTTGTTGATTTCAAAGTATGTAACTCTAAACCATCTCATTTATAGTTTCAACCCACATTTATCTTCAATATTAATTAGTTCACTTAGTCAATTCATCACACATAGATCAATTATTTATCTAAAAAATTTGAATTAATTCACTTCACATGTTTTTTTCATTAATTCATTACCAATTTCAAATATTCTAATTACTAAGCAATTTAAAAAACAAACTATAAATTTGAAGAAATAAATCCACATTGTGAATTTAATTCTTGAATTCATTTAATCTTATTAAATTTTTTCTTTTTATTAAAGTATATATTTACTAAAATATATTTCTAAATTTTATGATAAATAGTACACTTTTATATAAAAATATGACATACAACTTATATAAAAGACCATAAATGGAATCAAATTCCAAAAAGTCAAAGACAAAAGAACAAATTAAAAAAAAACAGAAGTCGTCCAAATAAAGACAACATGCTCTCCTTTAAAAAAAAAAATTGGTATAAAGAAAGACAACATGCTCTCTTCGGAAAAAAAAACAACAAAAATATATGACTTATGTCACGTGGTACCTTCAAAACCACAAAAAAAAAGTCATTATAAAAATTGAACTTTACTCTTTTTCTACTCCTTTTATGTAGTATATATGCTATTTTTTTCCCTTTCTGAAAAGCAGGAATAAAAAGTCAGGTTGAAACAATTGAAACAAAAAACAAAAAAATCTGAAGTTAAATCAACGGGGTAGAAGTGAAAACAAGGAAGTAATAAATTGAAAACCGTGCCTTGTAAAAAGCCATCTTTAAAATAATTCGGTTGCGCTAACTGAAAGAAGGCGAGGCAAATAAGCGCGGCGCTGCGTTTGAGCAGGCAACACCACACTCCACTCCATTAGCACAACACTTTCCCACCATTTGAAGCCCGCGCTTTGTTCTTTTGCGCTTCAAAGCCCGAGGAACAAGCATATCCGCAGAGTTCGAACAAACCAGCGCAGCTTTAGGGCTGTCGGAGTTTTTATTTTCGCCGAGTTGCAGAGGTTATAGAACCTAACAAAAATTTATTTCAGGACTCTTTTGTTGTAAGTTGCAAATTTTTAATTTCAACTTTCTTTTCATTTTTGCACAGATCGGTTGCACTCTTGTCATGACTTAAGTTATTTGGGCCATTTTCTGCTTTTTGTTGTAATTGCTTTATTTAATGGTAGCAATGCTTGGTCCTTCGCAGAATTTGCTTTCTAAAACCCCATCAAAGCACGGCACGATGGGCTACATTGGACGCCATGGTGTGGAAACGCTACACAGATACAAGTACAGTGGTGTGGATAGGTCTTATCTTGCCAAATATGTGCTGCAACCATTTTGGAGCCGTTGCGTTAATCTTTTTCCTCTCTGGATGCCGTGAGTATTGTAATCAAGTTCTGTAACTTTTGAAAGAAATCCTTGACAGTAGTGGTTAGGTACAAAGTTTTGAAATCAAACATTAATATTAGTGGCATACATACATGATTTTGAAATCAAATTTTATAAGCGATATAGTTACACAGTTCTGGGTTGCATGTTGTCACCTTTCACTTTAACATCATGTGTGCCATTTCATATGGATCTTCTTGTGGTTGATGATCTTTCCCTTTTGTGATATGCCATAGTATTGTATAGTATTGAGTTCCAAGTCTGGAGTTTTGTATTTGCCCCTATTTTTTGAAAAAATATGGTTAAACAACAACACTCTTTAGGTTTCAATTCACAGATATTGTAATTGTCACTGCAAAATTGTATCAAAAGGGACAAATATTAATAAAATTAAAATTTTCTGGCTTGAAGGATGAACCATTGGTGTTCTTTGCACAAAACTTATTCAAATAAGTTTCAAATCTTCTAACTTATGGAAATAGATTTTAGTGCTTTAGATTTTCAAAACTTAGCCTTATCAAACTGGTTGCAGTGAAATTATGTCAACACTGCAGTGAATCTTTACACTTTCAAAACTCTTCAAAATGATAGGCAAAGTTATCCCCAACTCTCTAAATCTCTTAGTGGTAGGTTTGAACTTTCCCTTTTTTTGACTTTGCTAGTCAACTTGGTTTCTTAGACGTCTATGGTTCCTTGGGTAGAAGGAACTTGCTGAGGCGGTGGAGATAAGTGACCTTCAAAATTTTAATGTTATTTATGACTCAATAAGTGTAGGTAAGACTTTATATAAATCTAATTGATGTTCTGTTGCTGTGTAGCTCAAGAGAGGTAAATTTCTTTTGCAGCCATCAAAAGCAAATTTAAAAAAATTCAAGTATTTCTGCAGCCTCAATCTATTAATATTTTTTGCTAACTTTATCTTTTGCTTGTTTTTTTGTACATCTTGTGAATCTCAACAGGCCCAACATGGTTAGTATCTTGTGTGGAACCCTAAATCATTCTGTCAATTATCATTGTGTCATACATATTTGTTTGTTTTAATTAGTTTGCTGCATAATGAATGGTTTTCATCTTTGGAGGACTTACGTAAATTAGATATGCCTTTCTTTTCCAGATCACGCTTTTGGGATTTATGTTCATTGTTACATCGGCTTTTCTAAGTTATGTAAGTATTACTACTCTTTTTCTTCGAATGAAATTATTTTGATCAATTATTTGAAGTTGCTCTTTATCATTGGTCGGGATAATTATACCTGCATTTGTTGAATACTCCTACTTGTTTTATTTGTTCCATTTGTAGCTTCTAATTTTCTCTGCCTTATTTTGTACTGGTGCAGATACAGCTTTTTATTGTTCTCTGTATAATTTTCTCATTCATTTTATTAAGAGGAAGAAATGTTCCGTTTATGCATAGGCTTATTATCATGAAACTGCAACTTAGCAGTAGTTTTAGTTTCTGTTAATTCCTCCCTTAGGCAAGGAAGTTTTATGTATTATCTGCTTTCATTTTGGGATTTGGAGGTGATCTGGCATCAATATAGTTTTGAAACTTTGCCTGCTTATGTTGTCAGCTTTGGGATATTGTTGGTTTTGAACACAAACACCATACTTGGAATTATCCTATTTTTCGTCTCTTCACCATATGCATATATGGCTTTGTTTGCATAAAATTTCTAGCTGCAGATTTTTTGCATTTTTAGAAAAGAAACAGCTTATCTTTCTTTCGCAAAATCTTATTTGATTACATGATACTGAAGCAGTTTTCTACTGTCTTTTATTTTTCTGATTAAACTTGGTTTGACTTTGGTGTCACAGGTGTATTCACCTCAACTAGATTCCCCGCCTCCCAAGTGGGTTAACTTTATGCATGGATTGCTTTTATTTTTATATCAGGTTTGGTTATCCCAATTCTTAATGCCTATGCTATCTTTGCTAGTCCTTTACTTTAATATATATTTATTATCAGCAAATTGAATAATTTTGCCTATGATCTGTAATTACTCTAATCATATGTCAGAAAAAAATTGTTCATGTTGTACCATGTCCCTGTAAACAAGGTTGCATACTAACAGAAAATAATAAAATGAGTGTCTGAGAAAAACACAAATGGTTGATATATAAAATATAGAGATGAGAGGCATCTCCATAACCTGGGCTTGGATAGCACAGCTGCACATCTAGAAATATCAAACATTGACTTATGACTACTGCTTAAGTACCAAACGTAACTGTGCATGGTATTGACTTACGATCACCACTTCCATTGAAAAATTATGAGTCGTTAGGTCAAAATAATTCATTAAATGACAAAATGCTATGTTTTGACACACAACATGCCCCCATAAATTAAATCATTGACCCCGATGTATGAGGACTAGATAGAAGCCCAATCATGCATTTTCATTTTCTTCTGATTTCCACTTACTGTCCATGTTGAATTTCTGTGTGCCACATCTTTTTCTGATTTTGGATGTGTTGCCATTCGGCATAAGTCTCATACAAGTCATTACACTGATTCCACATGCTGTCAATTATGTCCAATGTGTTGTCAAGCACAACAAAATCAGGAGGGCTATCATGAGGTTAAATGTTGTCTGAAGTGATTGTGTATGGTTGCTTAATACATGATGGCCTTCTTGGTGCTCCTTAAGCACAACTTGATTTGTGCATGTCTCTCCATTTACAATAGTGGCAAAAAAAGTTATATAGTTGTTCTCATCCAAATGATGCCTCTATTTACCTTTCCTCTTCCCAAAGGAGATAAGTCTTAGGTTTTCGTTTTTCAATTAGGTTGATTTGTGTACAATGGTCAAATGATAGGTTGAGTCAAAGGTGGGAGTGGAGGTATGAAATCATTATAAATTTTACAATACATCACATGCCACTACCTTTGCTTCAAAAAATTGGCTATAAAGGTTTCAAGGCAAAATCAAATAGGACGAAGAAGGAAAGATAAGCTGCAAATATGTTTATATTTATAATTTTTATTTCTTTTTATTATGGACATATACTAAAAATGAACCCAATCCCCAATTTTTTTTGCTAAATTGGCAATTTGAATCCTAACCTGAACTTGAATTAGTAACTTAGATTTAAAACATAAAAATTCAATAAGAAGCTCTACTCACTATTATTCATGTTGGGACTACTTCATTATCCAAATTTTTTGGTGGCAACAAGTATCAATTTTTAAACATGTTCAAAATTTTCATTTTGATTCAAATTTCACACCAAAAAAACCTTGTCTTTGTTGTTTGTAAGTTGTTCTTGAGTCATTGTTAATAGTTGTTATCATTTTATCATCATTTCTAGTTAACATCTTTGTAGGACCAATGAAGAAGTTATCGAGTGCATTAGATAAGGTGAACATAGAAACTTGGATGATTAAGGAATGTCGAAGGCATTCTAAGGTAGATAAACAAACATAAGGGTTTTGAGACACATTTTTGCAAAGATGTATGTTTGGGGGATTTGAAGTTGGGAAAAGGTACACATGTGCTCCAAGGTATGCCAAAGAGAATGTCAAAAATGTCTCCTAGGGGCCTAGGTGCACATTAATGAGGATAAATGTCACTTTTGAGTTTCAAATGGATTAAGGGCTTAATAGGTCAAAAGCATTTTTGAGGGTGAAAAAGGTCCTAGTAGGTGAAAAGTTGAAGGGCTAGAGGAAGTTAACTTCAATTAGAACAAAAGCAAGAATGCATAGGGATGCATCCCCATATTTATAACATTTTGAGGATTTGTTGGAAACATCCCTAGGCCATCCTCAATTGACATTGGTAATTAGAGAACATCTTGGAACCACTAGGGGATGTTTGGGAACATTAGGGAAGGTTGGGGATGTCAAAGGTGCCTCTCAACCATCTTGAGGATAGCTAGGTGTCGCTTGATGGAAAACATCGCTTAAAAAAAAAATTCTAAAAAAAGAGAGGACATACCCCTGCACCCCTCCCTCTTTCAAAACCCTAAAACCTAAATATTTCACCCACATTAAATACATGAAAAAAGTCATTATAGACATTTTAATTTTGCAATGGAAAATATAGTTTTAAAAAAATACTTAAAAAAAGGCAGCCCCTCACCCTCTGTTCGCCCTTTTGAATCCCTAAAACTTAAATATTGTACCCACATCAAATTCATGAATCCCTCTGTTCGCCCTTTTGAATCCCTAAAACCTAAATATTGTACCCATATCAAATTCATGAAATAAGTTATTACATGTAATGTTCTACCCCCAAATTTAATTTTCAATTTGTCCCCTGTTTGCTGCTTGTTTTCTGAGTGTTAAAATGAAATGTTTGCAATGCTTTGTAGTGGTTTACGTTTGCATATGATATATCAATGATGAACATAACAGAAATATTAATGTAGGAAAGATTTGCATGCAACTACACCCTTTGACTTTATTGAATATTCTGATTTTTTTAAACTACAGAAAATTAGTCATAAAGGTTCAATGTCAAACTCAGTAAATTAGCATTCAGACCTGGAATAAAGAGCACCATGCAGCAAATACTAATCTTCTTATGAAGCCCGATCATCACCCAAGATGCAAGCTTTCGAACCTCAAACCATAGTTGCCGGGAAACTCCATTTTGGGAACATAGACAATGTACCAGTCCCCGTACCCAAAATTTCCGGTGAATTATTTACATATAAAATAGCCGTCTCCTTATTCATTTAACTCACATACCCTAATTTTATTAGCATCCCCGTCCCCGTACCAGTACCCGTACCCTGCGTCTCCCGGCAACTATGCCTCAAACCTACCGCCAAAGATTTCCCCTTCAACAGTTCCAGAAAGTTGCTAGCAGCACACAGCAGGGACTTCCAAAATCAAGAATTCAACCCAGAAAAGTGCGCCTGGAGCTGAAGGACGATTCACTTCAGAAAATTACAGTTCTTCAAAAGTATCACCAACCAAAGCTTGAGGGCGTCTAGGAAGGAACCTCCAGCTGAACCAATATCCAATGTAATATAGCTGGAGTTAAGAGCATACAGCAGCAAAAAGTCCTCCAAAATCAACAACCAGCACCCAAGGAAAGTCCCCTCTTCTCCACGATCCAGGAACCCCCAAACGCAGCAAAAGAGGCCTTATTTCCAGCCACCAAAGCCGACCAGAAGTCTGTTCTCAAACTATAAACCCTGCTCAAAGGGCCGTACCACTTCTAGGGGCGATTTGCTCCAATTAATTAAATATGCCTCCAAAAATTCTGAAACAGCTCTTGTTTGGAATGCCTAGGCAAGGTTCTTCAATCAGTTAAATACCCAGATTGATATTTAAATACTTTTTAGAGATATGAGCCAAAATGTGGTTTTTTAGGAACATCTTGTTAAAACCCAGAAATTAACAAAATCACTATCAAAATGTATTTTATCATAACCCAAATCAATGCAATATCATCACAAACCAAAATCTCACAAACCCACTTCAAAATATGATCAAAACCTTCATTTCCAAAGTCTGAACCGACAACTTTGTAGCACAAATGAAGCCTCTGAATGAGACCTCCAATAACCCTCCTGATGTTATCTCTCAAACATAGGTAGAGTGTGATCTACAGAGGTTTTCGTCCTTGCGAACCCTTGTTTCCTCCAAAGCCAAGCTTCTCGAGAAAGACCTATTCAAGTTTCATAATCCCAGCCTATGCAAATGAGCCTCCAAAAGACCTTTTATCTTATTTTCTCCAACAACCCTAAAAAAAACCACTTTCCAAAAGCCTTTTGATTTAATTTAATTTTTAATCCTCTATTCAACTTGGGCGCCCAAAGAGGAGACATTTAAATAAATCTTTTACTTTAACACTAGCCTTTTAAATAAAAATAACATCTTTTTCCACTTAGGCGTCCATCCCCCCTTTTTGCAATATTAAATATTTTTAAAGTCATTGAACTAGGCGCCATGGTACAAAAAGGTCCCCTTATTGATTGAGTTTGTGCTACTGAGACTATCCTGACCATGACCAATCAGCTCTATTTGACTTACTATTTTTAGTAAGTCCTGAAAATAGTAAATAATGCCCTGAAGCTTGAATTGAAGAGAAAATTGAGGCGCTCGAGATGGCTCTCCAAAGACTGAAACCCCGCATCAGAACCCCTGCTAAAAATAGCACTTACTAAAAATAGTAAGCGTGCCTGAATCAACCCAACTGAAAGAGGACATCGTAAAAATGGGGACATTACATTACACCCATTTTCATCTTGTTGTTTTGTGAAACTTGTGAGGTGAGAAATATTGGAGAGGAGAAGGGAACCATATTCCAGCAGTGATAAGAAGAGAGCAGCAACAACATTGAGGTGAGTTCGTTCATTTTTTTCCATCTTTCAAAGTTGAAACTGTTTTTTTTAAATTTCTTTGTTTTTAAACCCAATTTGCACTTGTTTTTTTTCAAACAACATTAGTAGTAGTGTGAGGTATGGCAATGATAATGTTGACATTGAACAAACAAATCAAAGAGGAGTTGGAGGTTCTTCAAGGTGTGGGAGTCCCATAGGCGAATTGGAACAACCACTCAATTTACTTGAATGCCCTTCCACTATCCTAAAAACTTATGCAAAGGGCCCATTCAATGCCTCTAAAGTACTTTTGAAATTGGTGAATAGCTTAATACAAACAAAAAAAGAAGAAAAATTTAGGGGGGAGTAGACATTGCTTGTGTCGTGTGCAATAGGAATTTCAAAGGGAGCTACAATAGGTTTTCTAGTCGCATTTTGTGCATGCTTGGAAATGGGGTTAGGATTTGTGAAATGATAACCATAACTAAGAAGGCTAAGGTGTCTAAGTTGTTATTGGAGGGCGAAGCAAGATCTAAGGGTATGCCAATAGAATCTATACAATTTGCTATGCCATCTATTTTTGCCAATGTTGAGAGTTCTACAAAAGGAAAGAGGATGAGTAGTGAGAGATGAGAAAAGGTAGATGATTTAACTGCCCAATTCTTTTTTATGCCCATGCCATCCCATTTCATGTAACACATTTTCCTTACTTAAAGAACATATTGAAACGAAAAAATAACATTTATTCCTCATATATACCCCTTGGAGAACATAGACTCTGCATCACTCTCGTTGATGCATTCAAAGGTTAATATGTTAATGGAGGATACGAGGCAAACCTGGCTAAGGACATGTTGCTCAATTATCCTAGATGGGTGGATTGGTATTGGACATTGGCCAATCATTAATATTGTAGTTACATGTGCAATTGACTCTTATTTTCTTATAGCTATTGGTTGTTTAGGGAAGCTCAAAAATGCAAATTTCTAATTTCAGATTTTGAGGGAGGCCATGGAGGAGGTTGGGACCTCAAATATTGTACTTATGGCTACTAATTTAACATGTGTTTGTAAGTTAGCTGACATGATGGAGGGTGTTTGCAACATATTTTGGACCCAATGTTGTGTTCATGCGTTGAACAATGCATTGAAAGACATAGGAAAGATAGATTGGTAAAAGTTAGATAAATCAATGTTAATTTGCAACCATGACGTCTCAAATATTTTATTGGTGGTCATTGATTCAACATGTGGTTGTAAGTTGGTATGATGGTGGAAGGTGTTTACAATCACATTTTTTGGACCCCATGTTGTGTTCATGTGTTGAACGATGTATCAAAAGACATAAGGAAGATTCAAGGGTAGAAGCTAGAGATATATTGATGTTAATTTGCAACCCCCACACCTCGCTTTTTTAAGACATTTTTGAGGAAGGAATTCCTCAACCGGTGGAAACTAGATATACCAATTTCTTCATTTTTTTTTAGAGAAGATGGTTGAGTTGTAGGAGCCTCTATAATTAATGATGGTTAATGTAAAGTGGGGTAGATGGTTGGAGGCAAACACAATTGAAGGAAAGAGTGTGAAGTCAAAGATTCTTGTTACTGATTGGTGGTCCACTATGAGGTGAAGAAATTTATATCATTAATGTTTTTAATTTGTATATTAACTTTTTTTTTGTATTTTAAATTTTAAAATTTGAAAAGTTAAGCATTCATTCTTTGTACTTGAGTTATTCTTTTTTGAAATTTTTGTTTGCAAATACATTTGCACTGTCATCTCACTTGTTGTGTGGGTGATTAAATATTTTGATAGGGACTCTCTTAGTTTGGAAGAAATTTATGAGACATTTGATAGCATGCTTGTGTAGATGAAACAAGCAATTTGTCGCAAGGACTTTGATTTGGGATTATATGAGTATATCAAGCCCATTGTGACATGTGGTGGAACACTATGAACGCCTTGCATCGTATGACAACCTATGCTCAAAATTCCAAATGCTACACACTAAGAGTTGGGAGAATGCCTCCTTTTGAAGATGAAGAGGTGAAAGAAGACTTCATGAAGGCCTTTTGAAAGATGAACAAAATTGAGGAGACAACTTTACTTTGACAACAATGGATTTTTTTGTTGGTCTTTAGAGTTGAACTTTCAACAAACTAGAGGATATGATAGATAAGTCTACATTACTCAAATTGACCCTATCGATGGCGGACATAGCATGGCAAAGATGTAGTAGAGATGAGGATGCTTGCCACTTGCCTCCTTTCACTGGTTGCTAGTTCCTTTGTTCTAGAGAGGATTTGGTTTGCATACAACTTCATTCAATCATTCAATCAAGTGGAATAATCTTACCTCTCAATGAATGTAGAAGTTGGTGGCTGTGCATGGTAACTTGTGACTTCAAGATTGACGAACTCTTGAGTATTGCTGGACTTTGATTGCACACTGGGATGTTGATCTTGAAGATGTCACATAGATGGATTAGGAGGCACATGTTGGATTGATTGGGTTTCTGTTGGATCAGGTAGTTACAGATATTGGGAGTGACTCAAATATAGACTTTGAATTTGTTGTAGAAAAAGATGAAGTTTTGCAATAGTAGATCTAGTTACTATATAGTATATTGTTTTTAAAATTTGACATTTTGTGGTTGTAACCTTTTGGCGTTTTGTTGTATATGCACATTGACAATAAAAACTCAAATGTAAATAATAGAATTTTGTTAATTTGTATGTTGACTCTTGTGAATTCTCAATTCAGCTCTAATGTGATGTAATATAGTTATATAATGAATATGGTAAATACCTTATCATTTGAATAATTGAAATTTCGTATATTTTTAAATTTTCCTTTTTTTCTTTTTGAAAAAAGCCTTGTAACTTGTCCCTAGGACATGCGTCTCCTTATTTATTGGAGTCTTTGTTCTGAAAACACCATGTAATTGTTCTGAAAAAACCATGTAACATAGAACAAAAGTGCACTTGTTTGCCTAAGTGACCAAACTCAACATCAAACAATGGATTATGATTTATGACAACTATAACAACAATGATCCATCTCTCATTCTCTTACCCCAGGGAGACAAGATCTGTCTATTAGTTCTAACAACACACATGAGCTTCCTCATGATTCAAAGAAGGGCTTTACAAAATTTCTCGTTTGTTGCAGTCTTTACGTTTTTGTGCCTACTTCCATAGGGTCAATAATCTAAAAGTCTAACATTGCAAATTTTGATACTCTAGTTGAACCAAAATGAGGTTCACAACCTGCCTGTCTAGTATACAAGTAATATCTGGAGGATCTCCCCTTGCTACTTGTCGTATCAAAAGATTTGTGACTGATTGGTTCCAGGCTAAGTCATAGAATTCGCTGATTTTCATTCATAATATTTGAAATCTGGCAAACATAAACACAAGCCAGTAAAATTGTTTCTGTTCAGCTGTATGATCACGTGTACATTTTTTTTACTTTCAAGTTTTTATTATATTTTTCCACGTGTGCTCCATCTTCCGATTTCCTTCCAACAATATTGAAAACCCAACTATAGTTTCAATAGCTTAAAATTATAATATTAAATTTTATGTTTTTATTAGATTTTAGTATAATTTGTTCAAAAATAAATATTTTTTTATAGATTTATTTTAATCAAACTTAATCATGGATTTTTTCCTGAATTTTATTTGTCGACAAATTTGTTCCAATTTTTTTCTTTGTGGAACTCAAATATGAACACAAACCTTGTGACTTAGGTTCTAGGCTACCTCTTTCTTCTTCTTCTTGTGCATTTTCTCTAATGCTTTTACTCTTTTCAATTTCAATTGCCTCTCTAAAGCTTTTGCTCTCAAATGCACCATTTATTGTCCTCATTCTTTTTGAGCATCTGGTTTTATGCTAGTGTTGTTTATCATAATTATAATTATAATTTCAAGCATGCTGTTCATCTATTTTTATGTATTATTGAACCTTATTCTTCTTGTATTCCACACTAGTTCTTTTTTAGATTTTTATGGTCTATTTTTGCTAATCTTTATTTATTGTAAGTTGGTAACTTGCACAATTTACAGAATAAACAATGTTTTTCCAGGTTACAAAGTCTTTAACCATTCTCTTTCTTGCAATGGTGTCAACCATGATTAGCTTTTTTTAGCTATTAAATTCATTAATTGTACATTCAAAAGGACTAGATGAAATTTTTGGCTTCTTATATTCAGTTGTGTCGCTAGTTTGTTGTATTTATTCTAGCTCTCTGGTGCAAAACCTTGTGGCTTATAGTCAAATAGTTCGTTTTGTGACACTTGATATTTCATGAGATTCTGTATATGTCATCTGATTGAGGTAATGCAATGGAGTTTGTGGACCTTTCTATCTCTTAATTTTTTAAATTAACATTGATGTTCTGGTAAATTGAGCTTTGGATATGTACCTGCAACAAGCTGCAATGATTGTTATATTTCATAAATGCCAGGTCATGCGCAATGAAGTTTCAGTTGTCTGTCAATTGGATGCTAAGTGTAAACTCTTGTCAGTGATAAGAATACTTAATTTATTGAATTTGTGCTATTTAAACATCCAGACATTTGATGCTGTGGATGGGAAGCAAGCTAGAAGGACAAATTCATCAAGTCCATTGGGGGAGCTTTTTGACCATGGTAAAAGGCCATTTTTCTTCTTTGTGTGTCTCCATTAACCTTATAGCTACTTTTATTCTAATTCAATTTTTTTAATGGCCTATTGCAGGATGTGATGCACTTACATGTGCGGTATGGCATTTTGTTTAGTTGAATTCAGTCATGTTAACTTGTTTATTATGATATATATTACTGTTCTGCAAACAGTTATGAGTCTGCTCTATCATTTTCAGTTTGAAACCATGGCCTTCGGAAATTCTATTATGAGTGGAAGGCATACTATCTGGTTTTGGGTCATTGCTGCTGTCCCTTTCTATTGTGCAACATGGGAAAGGTAAGCTGGAATAAATGAGATTTGTTATTTGCATTGGACAAACAATAATTAGACCTCATCTTATTTTTTCAAATTCTCTTTAGCTTGTGTAATTTTGTGTCATATGGTGCCTACTTGTTGCAGGATGTATTGTAATTACTTTTAAAAGGCAAGCTAATGTTATATTTATGTATCCAAACATATGGTAATGGATCATGGAGAAATGTAGAAGGGGTACTGATATTGTCTAATGCTAAGTCACCATATTCGACCGAATTTCATCATGAAATTCGAAATTCGTCGAATTTCTTAAAAAGACATGAAATTCAATTAAATTCGCTTAAATTCGTGCGATATAAAATTTATAACGCGTCTCCGTCGGCGGCGAAATCTATTTCAGATTTTTAGGGCACGCAAGTCTCTGTCCGTGGGATTTCGGGCCTCTCTTCCGCCAAATAACGCGTCTCTATCGGCGGCGAAATCTATTTCATATTTTTAGGGCACGCAAGTCTCTGTCCGTGGAGAAATCTCTATGAAGTTTCGGGTCTTCAAGGTCGACACTCTGCAAACAAAAATCGCGGTCGGGTTTTCAAGGCGGGGTTTCAATCTCCAAGCAAAGATTGTGGTCGGCTCTCACTCTCCAAGCAAAAATCGTGTCCCAAGCTCCAGCAAGCCTCCGTCACTGCAAGCACGAAAGGGAGGCGTCGCTGCATATTCCATATAATTTTATACTGTTTTGTTTTGAATTTGCAGTATGGTTTTATTTATTTTAGGCTTTATTTATTATTTTATTAATATTAGATTTATTTTAGGTTTTAATATTTTATTATCTTATTCACCTGGTCTTAGATTTAAATTAAATATTTTAATATTGTATTATTTTATAAAATGTGAAATATTAAATATTTTTTAATTATAGTTTTTATTTGTATTAAACTTATATTAATAATTAATAAAACCTAAAATAAATCTATATATTAATATTTTATTTTAATTTTTTTTTAAATTACATTAGGCGAATTTTATTCGAATTTTATACTTTTCGAATTTTTTCCTTGTCGAATTTCATTCGAATTTCAATGTTGTCGAATTCGAATTCGAATTCGAACCTGGTGACTTAGGTCTAATGTATAATGTGCTTAATATAGAAAAGTATTAGTGGTAATGAAATAATTTATGTTGAATTTCTGGTTGCCTTCCTTCTTCCCCTGCCAACCTCACTCCTGCATCCACCAAAATTGTGATCTCTCTCCAACCACCTCTGAATTGAGAGTCTCTTTTGCTCTTCTTTCAAGGGAACCATGGCTGCCTCCTCCCTTCAGTTTGACTGAACAATCATCTAGTTTGACTAGTCAATCGTCCCAGTGTAACAACCAATAATTTGTAATCAAAGTAGTTGAGATTCAATTACATCCACAAATAACTCAAAGAAGATTCCCTACATAGCTGGGCCATTTTCTCCTATATAACTATGCCCTCTTCAGGCTGACCTATCTGCTGTGCACAGGTCTGGATCTGCTGCAGTCACTGTTGTGTAGTCACCATGAGAAACTAGCTGAGCAACTCAAGGTCAAAATTCTTAATTAAAGAAATCTGTATTATTCTCTTTTCTTTTCTCGGCTTATTCCTGGCTTTTCTAAACTCTAACCACATAACAAACTCTTACTCAAACAACATGCTATAAACAATATAAAATACTCCTCCAAACAAACTAATCTAATTTAAAAAAAATAAAATAAAAATATGGCTATCATCAGTGGAGCTGCTCCTTGATCATCATCAAAACTCCATACTTTCACAGGCTTCACAAAATTAACTTGTTTTGGTACCAAATGTTAGTTTATAGGCAATATTCTCAGAAATATTTTATTCATTCTTCAAGGACTTTTTTTTCAAGCTTAGTTTGTTGGAGTTCAACACGCCTTCTGATCTAATCCTAATATAGAGGATACTTTCCCCAACAAAAAACTACGTATGTGATGAACCAGGTAACAACCACTACCAAACTATAATAGGTTAAAAACTTAAAATTAAATCTATCTACTAACTTAGCAACCTAACTTAACTATCCACATCTCCAACTATGATGTGGTATTTCCTAGCATTAACAAGGTTAATAAGGTTACAGGATGTTACACTTCTTCACTAGTTGCATGGGTATTGTTTGCAACGTGTGGCTATATGTACTTGCCATGATTTTGTCTTTGAGGGTATGGGAATGGTGTAATCTGGAAATTTGGATGGAGTTGACATTTGGACTGTGAGTGTCGTATCATTCAAGGTCTCAATTGCTGTGCAAGAGCACAGGATATCTTAATTGCTGCACAACAAGAGATCTTAATTGTTGTGCAAGTGCTATAGATGTGTGAAAGGTAGCTTTGTCTTTTGTGAAGCTGGCTATTTGTTTCCTCTTGGTTGCAGTTTGTTTTTATTTAGGTGTTATTTAGGGTAGTGCTGATTTTACTTTCTTGGTGGATTGTTCTGTTTTGCTCACAATTGACCGTGATGCTTCATTTTCCTTGTTTGGAGGACTGTTACAGTCTATGTGCTAGCTGTTTGATAGTTGTGTGGGCTTCCTGGATAAGCTGACAGGTGATAGTGTCCTGACGGTTGCCATCCGTGTCAATCAGTCACCTGAGTCAGAGAGCAGTTGCAAGGGTAGCCATTGGTAGTCCGGAAACTATTGATGTTCCTTTGGCTGAGGTGGACATAGAAGGAGAGGAGATGAAGAAGAAGGAGAATGGGCTAGATGTCAGCTTGTCAGTTGGTCTGAGAGAAAATCTCATCCTATTGATGGCTTGAGTCCATTTTAGGACTGTTGCAAGGATGTAGTGGTTTTCCTTCATGTTGGTGGATGTGGGAGTTCTTCACTTTGGAGTTGGAGGGTTGTGGTCCTTCTAGTTGATTTTTGGATAGCATTGGCAATATTGGGCAGTCAACTTGTTGATGGGTAGATTAGTGGTTGTAGTCCATTTCCCTATATGTTTGGGCGATTGTTGTCCATTCTAAAACTGTAGAATGGGTTGTTGCAGGTCTGTATTGCTATCAAGGCAATTTGCAAGTGTAGGAGCTGGTAGTTGCCATGAAGATGCTCTTGTATTAGCCCATCAGGTGTGTGTAATCAATTGTAATGGCTGTCATATATTGACACAAGGAGTTTTTACTCACTCTTTATGGAGTTGTTTTCATTGAAGGGTTTCTCTAGCACTATCTTTGTTGAGTTGCGTTTTGTTTTGTTTTCTGCATTTGGATGCTTAGTTCTCTAATGTGCTATCTTGCATTTAGTCTTTGCATGTTAAAACCACTTTAGATATTACAATTGGATGTAGAGGTGTGTAGAGATGGTTGGGCATTATTAATTTGTACGTTGATGACTAAGCGCGTTGAATATCCACCCTAGTTTATGGGTGGGTTAGTAGCAAAGCCGTTTGGGCCAATATTCTTGGTTGGGAGGGTGTGTGAGAGCAGGTCCTTCTCTGTGATTGCAAGGAGGAGATATGTAAGTTTTTTGCTTGGAGTTTGTTGGCATCTCTTGTGTGCCAGGGTTTTTAGATTTTGTTGCTGAAGTGCAAGATTTTTGGAGGTTGAATGCACTCATGGAGTTGCATAGCTGTTTCTAGTATTCATTCCTCATGGGAAACAAGGGTTTGAGAGCAGTCTTGGTCACACTTTTGGTTTGAGAGTCCTCCAAGAAGGTGGATAATGTGTGAGCCATTGAAGAGGTTTTTTTGGCACTCTTGGATGAGTGTAACTTTAGGTATTTGAGCTATGCCATTTGGAGCTGTTTATGTGAGGGCACTCTAGTTCAGTTTTTTCTCTCTTTTTATTGTTGATGGTAGCATTTGGTGCATGTTGAGGTTGTCTTTCTTGTAATTTTTTTGAAAGATTGTAAAGTCCCAAGTTGGGCAATGTGTTTGTGCTTTATGATACTTGTTGCATTAGTACAATTTGTTTCCTCTTTGTGAAGGGCATAGGTGCATCTTTTTTTGTTGCAATATTTTTCACGAAGGGGCTAGAATGTGAAATGTGTAGGGTTGCATACTCAAAGGGGACAGTGACAAGAAGGGAAAAGGATGGTTCTTGGGTTTCTCTTGAAACCAAACTTGCTTGGAGATAAGGGACACGAGGTTGAAAGAATGCTTCTAAGGGTCAGTATATATGGCTTTCCTTTTCAGTTTTGCTTGTGTGATGCCTGGTTCAGTCAAAGGGGCAGGTCACCATGTTTTAATTCATTGTCATTTCGAGGATGAGTGGTTTGGGTGTTGCCAAGCCATATTAAGGAGGATCCTTGTGTTGGAAGTTGTTCAGCTTGTTCTTAGTGTTGGTGAGTATTTTGGGGACCAAAACCTCCTAAAGGGGGAGGTGTTCTATGTCATTCAAGCTCCATGTTGCCTGAGTTGTTGTGGAGACTACTGTAGTTGTTGCATGAGTGGTACAGGTGTGCAAAAGGTAGCTTTGACTTTTGTGAAGGTGACAGTCTATTTCCTCTTGGTTGCATTTCATCTTCGTTTGGACATAAGTTAGGGCAGTGTCGATTTTCCTTTCTTGGAAAACTGTTCTATTTGCTGGCAGTGGACTGTGATGTTCTATTTGGCGGACTTGTTGATAATTGGGCAGGCTGTTTGGACAAGCTGGCATGTGATAGTGTCTAGACAACTGTTGATTTTCCTTTTCTAGTCAGTTGGCTTGAGAGAAGACTCTCATCCTATTGATGGCTTTAGTCCATTTTAAGACTGTACTTGGTCCGATTTTACTATTTTAGTAAGTCACCTCCTCAACAACGACTTGGTCCCTCCACATTGGTTTTCCCTTGGCATGGTCAAATACTGCATTAAATGATTATTTGGTGATATTTAATGGTCAAAGGAATTATTTTAAATAAAGCTAATGTTACAAGTTAAATTAAATATTTACCTTAACGTTATTTTGAATTATTTAAAGTGACTTTATAAAGTGGTGTCTAGGGGACATTTCAGAAAAGAAAAGTAAATTTAAGTTGTTTTTAAAGGGGGGTGCCGATATGGGAGATGCCTATATGGGGGACGCCTATATGGGAATTGAGGAGATAAATAAAATAAATTTTTGAGCTCATTTGCAACTCATGCTTGAGAATTTTAATGAAGAAGTATTGCAGGTTGAACAATGTTTTTCCAAAGGTTTTGTGAGGACAAAAATCTTCACAGAGGACATCCATTTTGAAAGTGAAAGATCTTTCCTGGTGGATTTATAGGTGGTTTCACATAGGAGCTACATTTGGGCTTCAATAGAGAGATTTACAGTTGTTGCTAGGGTTTGAACACATTATCTCAGACTTGTTAATGGAATGTGAAGAGGGAACGGACAGATTTTATATGTTTTGAAGGATGAACGAATGTCTATGCTGGCCATGACTTTCCTCGTAAGCTGGACATACCATTTGCCCATTTCACAAGGGATTACTGAAGCTTTTTATTGACTTGGAGCTGAATTGAAAGGGTCTTAGAGAAGCATAGAACTGGAGGTTGAGACTGAGTTTGCACACACTAATTTGCTGAAGTTCATCTGCTGCCCATAGCCATACCAGACAGACCAGCAGGGGGCATGAGGGTTTTATGGGGTGGGATGCCTAGGTTGGAGACTTCTTTTGACCATCATTGGTGTTGCCTAGACCTCCCTAATCCACCTTCCAGCTGCTGGAGTTGGAGGAAAAAGATTATATGGGAGTTTGCTGCACTTCTTTGGAGACTCAGACCTGCCGTTATAAAGTTTTCTCAGATCTGTAACAATTTGCAGCACATGGGTATGTGAAGAAATTGTTATATAAATGTTTAAATCATTTGGGTGATTGAGTAAACTCTTTGTCTTGTATTCAGTTTTTGAACAGCAAAAAGAGAATGAGAAAAGTCTTTTAAATGTGTGGGTGTGTTAAAAGTATTTATGGCCACTACAGTAGTATCCAAGTAGTGAATCCTTCCATCAATAAACAACCCCCAATTTTTTTTGCTGTTTTCCCCTGTTTTGCTGCTTGCTGTTTATGAGTATCATGAAGTGTTTTGCATTGCTTGTGTAGGGTTTTAACTTTTACATTGGCATTGATTGTTTAAAGTTGTCCATAAACAGTAATATAATATGAAGCGTAAATAAAGCTAAAATGACACTTTCAGGAGCAATGAAATTTCTGATTTCTTTCAATATTATTTTCAGTAATACAATGCAATATCAAAATCAGTTTTAAAGCTATTTCAGACCTGGAAAAGTGTGTCAAACAGCAATATGATGACCCTCTTGAAAGCTATGCTCCACCCCAAGTCACCAAGCGCTGTGCCCATGCTGTATGGCGTCTAAGAGCACGAAAAAGGGTCTCCAAAACAACAGATAATGTCTCTTTTCAACTCATTAAACCCATCACACTAAACCCCAGGAGGCCGTACCACCAAGGAGGGGCGATTTTCTTCAATAAATTGAAATCTTCACTAAAAAATCCAAATCAAAGCTTGAAATGGTCGGCCCTAGCAAGAAGAATAGATGGGTCAAGTACCCATTTCGAAACCCCTCTTCATTTTAGAAATATGAACATAAATATGATTCCCAGGTTCAACAATGAAGTCTCCTGAAACTGCAAATAATACACCAAAACTGAAAGAGAAATCACACCACACCAAACCAGCACACACCCAAAAACTAACTGAAAACCACTCAAAAATACTGATAAATCTTCATCTTGAAAGCACAGTTGTGATCTCTGGTTGAAATCACCCAACACTAGCTTGAGCAAGGTCTTTCACTGCCGGGGCTAGTCTTAGAATAAGAGGTTTGTCGTCCCCAAATTCGGTCCTGCAACTCTGGTTTCAAACTAGCAGCATATCCCTGTATTTTCTCAAACTCAGCATAGAGAAATGAGTCTCCAAAATGTCTTTTATCTCAAGCCTCCATTTAGGACTACTAGCAACCCTAATTTCCAACACCATTCTCAAGCAGCTTTTGATTTAAATTTAATTTTAATACTTTTTGCCTCCTTACTTGGGCGCCCAAGGCAAATATTAAATTATGATATTTTAAAAACAACTTAAAGTGATGTTACTAGGCATCCAAGGTCACTTTATAACATGTTCCCCTTATGTCCCCTTTTTAAAATTTTAAAATATAAAGTCACTTTATTAAGCACATATTCCAAGGCAATAATCAAATATTAAAATAATTTTCTCGATGTGACTTTATCATTTGAATATGTTGCATTGACAAGCCTGACTTGGTCCAGTGTTTGGAAAATGGACTTACTATTTTTAGTAAATGCTAAAAATAGTAAATCACTGTCGAAAGGCTCAAACTAGAGAGTAACTGAAATGCACGAAGGCTCACTGTCAGAAGTGAGCATCCAACTAGCCTTGCTAAAAATAGAAAGTCCTTCGGAAAATGATAAGCCCAAACTGGAAGTGAGTACCTTAATTGAACCACCTAGCCAACAGGAACTCGGGAATTGGCTAGAGGTAATGCCCACTGCATCAGAGGCTAGGAGAGGACATTACAGTCCGCCCTCCCCAAAGATTGTTTGCCCTCAAGGAATCGTAATGTTGGATGCTGAAGTATCTGCTCGCTCTCCCATGTTGCATCCTCAACTGGTAGGTCCCGCCACTTCACCAAGTACTCGGTGATCACTCTCCTCTTGACAGTCCTCTCTTTGAAGTTAATAACTGCCTTTGGTATCAGCTCCAACCTCCCCTCCTCATCCAATGGAGGTAACATTGTTGAAGGTACCACGTTATGTCCCAGTGCTTTCTTAAGGCGTGATACATGAAAAACATTATGCACTCTGCTATTCTCCGGTAACTCTAGCTCATAGGCAACCTCACCAACTCTCCTGACAATTTTGAATGAGCCATAGTAACGTGGTTTTAACTTCTTTGCTCCACTCTTTTTGAGAGTGGACTGCTTGTATGGTTGTAATCAGACATATACCATGTCACCCACCTCAAATTCCCTCTCAATTCGATGCTGGTCAGTGTACATCTTTTGCTGATTTTGTGCCTGGTGGATATTTTCCCTCAATGATCTCATGATATCTTGACTCTCTTGTAGGAAGTCCTTAGCCTTGGGCACTTTGCAATCACTAAATAGTAAATCAATGAAGCTAGGAGCCTCATACCTGTACAATGCCATGAATGGTGACATCCTGATGGACATATGGTAAGTAGTGGTATAGCAGAACTCCTCAAAATGCAGCCATCTAACCCAAGCCTTTTGCTGCCCTGAAACGTAATTCCTAATGTAACCCTCCACCCACTTATTAACAATTTCAATCTGTCCATCTGTTTGGGGGTGGTAGCTAGTGCTGGGAGTCAACTCTGTACCACAAAGTTTGAACAATTCCTGCCAGAACAAACTCATGAATTTGCTGTCCCTGTCACTATATTTCTAGGTGCTCCATGAAGTCTAAACACCTCCTTGAAGAATAAATCAGCCACCTGTAACGCTGTAAACCCTGCTGATATAGCAAAGAAATGGGAAAATTTAGTCAACCTGTCTACTACCACATAAATGGAATCCTTCCCTTGCACCTTGGGAAGTCCTGTGATGAAACCCATAGTTATACTCTCCCATTTTTGAGTGGGAATGGCTAATGGTTGCAGCAGAACGGCAGGAAACATATGCTCATTTTTATTTTGTTGACACACCTGACACTCACGAACATACTTGGTTATGTAGTCTTTTATCCCCTTCCATGAGAATCTTTCACGTATTTGCCTATATGTCTTATAAAAACCTGGGTGACCAGCCAATGGAGTGTCATGAAATGCCTTCAAAATCTGCTCCAAAAACTTAGTGTCGGCCACCAGAAGTATTCTTTCTTTATAGAAAATCAACCCATCCTTAACACTACACTTTTCATCATTCAAAATGCCATCTAGTATGTTGTTAGTGAATGAGTTTTTTGCATAGTCTTCTTGTATTGCTTCTTTCCAATCTGCTGCTATCTCAAAAATAATGCATAAGTGTGGTCTCCTAGAAAGTGTTAGTTTTATGATCAGATTAGAGCACAAAAATTTAATTCAAAAATAACACAATGACACAGCAGATACCCTGGGAAAACCCTCCACTTGAGGGAGAAAAACCTAGCAACAATATATCTCTTATATATTGAATGTCAACAAGAATTGTCTCCTTTATAAGAGGCCGATATGAAGGCCAAATATAATCATCACAATCTGATGCAATACAGATACAAAATGAACCAATCTGCTGATAATGATCTCAACCTTCTACAGAAATAACGATTTGCTCTTGAGACAAACTCGCACTTATGAAACTCAAACTTGTGATAAACTACGAACTGAATGAATAGATATGAATTGATGTGCACAATGAAATGTCCATCAATTATATATACAAGTAAAGGGAGAGACGCATCCCTTCAATTGTTCATGTCAGCCTCCATTCAAAAGATGTGTCTCTAACAAGCAATGGTGTCTCTTCATAAATGAAGTCGGCTTCACTTAATAAATATTAAATGTCTCTTAATGAAATTGCATCCACAAAATATATGATGTCGGCCATATCAAGATCGACCCTCTTCATGAATTTGCGCCTCCACAATAATTAAATATTATTGCATATAAATCGTGCTTCTTCATTAAATGTAATATTACAATTCAAATAGCCGTTTAGGCTATCATTTGAATTGTCTTCAAGGAGATGTGATGTGTTGGAAGTAGCAGCCCGACGCTGCTCTATAACATCAACACTCCCTCTCAGCTAGGGAGGATACTTCCAGCTGTATAAAACATATCACCTCATCGTGATGTCAACTACAATGGCTACTCCCATATGTGGAAAGGAAAGATATCACCTCATCATGATATCAACCATCATGGCTACACCCATGTATGGTATGCACAAGTGCTCATCACTCAACGTGATGTTGTCACCTCATCGTGACGTTCACCATGGCTCTCCTAGAGGGTGAAAACACAAGTACAAGAAAATCATCATGGACTCTCTCACGTGATGTTGTCATGGAGTCACACACATGACATCCACCATGGCTCTCCCAGAGGGTGGAAACAAGGGCTTTCACCTCAAATCTCTCTCAAAGAGAAATGCATTAACAAGGGCTTGCACCTCAAATCTCTCTCAAAGAGAAATGCATTAAGGAAGATCACTGATACTGAGACTCCTTCTCAGCTAGGGCTTGATTCTCTACCATACCAGGCTTGTCTCGAAAGTACACAAACTTTATCCTGGAGAGAGACTTGGTGAGAATGTCTGCCGTTTGCTCATCAGTGCTGATATACTTCAACTGAATTGCTTTCCTCAATACCATATCTCTGATATAGTGGTAATTGGTCTCAACATGTTTAGTTCTGTCATGAAACACAGGGTTGACAGAAAGCTTCACACAACTTTGGTTATCACAATGAATGATAGTTGGCTCCATTGATTGACCAAACAATCCTGCAAGGAGTTGCCGAAGCCACACTGCTTCTCGAGCTGCCATACAAGCTGCAATATACTTGGCCTCAGCTGTACTTAGTGCCATTGAAGACTGCTTCTTGCTATACCAGGATATCATCGCAAACCCCAAATTGAAGCAACATCCAGAGGTGCTCTTCTAATCAATAACAAACCCTGCCCAATCAGAATCAGTATAACCATGCAGCTTCAAATCCACACCTGAAGAATATCTCAACCCATATCCAACTATGCCACACAAGTCTCTCAGGATATGCTTTGCTGCAACTAGATGTATTTGCCTTGGTTCACACATGAACTGACTAAGTGCACTCACTGCATAGCAAATATCCGATCTAGTGTTGACTAGATACATCAACGATCCAATCAACTATCTGTACATCGTAGAATCCACCAGATCTGAACTAGCTGTAGCCTCTTTCAACTTATGCAAGTTGGTCTCCATAGGTGTAGACATGGATTTGCAATCCATCATACCAAATCTCTTCAAAATGTCAATAGTATACTTCCCTTGACTTAGAATCATCTCATCTGGCTTCTGCCATACTTCTAAGCCAAGGAAGTAAAGCATGAGACCAAGATCCTTCATTTCAAATTCATAAGCTAACTCCTTCTTGCATTTGATAATGAGGTATTCTTCTCCAATAAGAATTAGATCATCAACATACAAAACCAAGATCAATGCTTTGCCATCAATTACCTTAAAGTAGAGGTTTGAATTGACATCATTCTTGGAGAAGCCCAAGCTTAATAGGTAACGATCAATCCTTTCGTACCAAGGACGAGGAGCCTGCTTAAGACCATACAAGGCCTTCTTCAACTTGCAAACATGAGACTCCTTCCCATGTACCTCAAAGCCATCAGGTTGCTCAATATACACCTCTTCCTCGATTACACCATTCAGAAATGCTGTCTTTACGTCCATCTTGTGAATCTTCCATCCTTTAGATGCTGCAATAGCAATGATGGTCTTGACAGAAGTATAACGAGCAACTGGAGCAAAGGTTTCCTCATAGTCAACTCCCTCTTTCTATGAGAATCCTCTAGCCACGAACCTTGCCTTGTATTTCTCAATGCTCCCATCAGCCGCATGTTTGATCTTGAAGAGCCATTTAGAAGGTACCACAGATTTGCCTTTGGGTCTAGGTACGATGTCCCAAACATCATTCTTGAGAATGGACTGATACTCTTCAGACATAGCATCTCTCCAAACCTGTTGACTTAAAGCTTCCTCAACACTGGAAGTTTTGGACTCAATAATCTGACTCGTCAATGCTACATAACTGGAAAACATATGAGGTCTCTTCCTCTCGGAGCTGCAAACCTTTCTGTCTCTTGCATTGTTTGCCTGGCCCAAAGAGGCCTTTTTCTTCCAATCACAATATCTGTAGGTCCATTAGTAGGTTCCAAGGGCTCAACTGGATCATCATCTTCTTTAGGTTCTGGAGCTTCCCTCTGAATCTCAGGAGCATGGTCAACTTCCATATCCTGAGGAGACTCTTCATTATCTATCTCCATGTGAGTTCCCTTGGATCTTTTGAATGCAACATCCTCTTCAAATGTGACATCTTTATTGATCTCAATCAACTTCTGTCCCGGAATGTAGATTCTGTAGGCTTTTGATGTCTCACTATAACCTACAAATATCCCCTTCTTGCCAAAAGGTTCCAACTTTGTCCTCTTGCCCTTCGATACATGAACATACCCTGGACATCCAAAGATCCTCAAATGACTTACTTCTGGCTTCATCCCTGTGAATGCTTCTTCGGGAGTCATGTTCTCCAAGATTCAGTGTGGTCTTCTATTCTAAACTTTAACAACTGTCCTGGATGCTTCAGCCCAAAGGAAGGTTTGCAGATCTTGGTCATGAATCATGGCTTTGACTGCTTCCACAATAGATTTGTTCTTCCTTTCAGCAACATCATTCTGTTGAGGATTATAAGGGACACAAAACTCCCTCTTAATCCCTGCTTCAATACAAAAATTACGAAAGTTGCCAGAAGTGTATTCTCCTCCGTTGTCGGATCTCAAGACTTTGATCCTCTTCCCGGACAAATTCTCTACCTGAGCTTTGAATTCTTTGAACCTCTCTAATCCCTCCTCAGATTCTTTAGATTTTAAGAAATAAATCCAAGTCTTTTTAGAGTAGTCATCAATAAAAATAATGTAATACAAGAAATCACTCGAAGAAGCAACAAACATTGGACCACATAAATCATAATGAATAAGATCTAGAATACATTTGGATCTACTTTCTCTACTATGAAATGGACCTTTTGTATTCTTAACCAAAGCGCAGCCTCTGCAAGTACCTTCATGCTCTTGGTTGAGTTTCAGAAGGCCTGAGACCATTCTTTCCATGATAGGTAGAGCTCGAAGTGAAGGTGAGCCAATCTTCCATGCCAAAGTTCACACAAACTTGGAGAATCGTGCAATAGAGCCTGAAGTGGACGAGTGCATAGTCTGTAGAGGCTCTCATGTCTAACTCCAATCACCCGAGCAGTCTTGAAATTTGAGTTCTTTGTCCACACAAGAACTTTGCCTTCTGAAAATGCAACTTGGTACCCCATGTCTTCCAAGGATGAAATGGAAACAAGGTTTCGCTTGATGCCTGGAACAAATAGCACATCACTCAACTGCAAGGAAATGTCAAAATCCAAGTGAAGAGAGGAGGTCCCAACTCCTTTCACAAAGTAACTAGCATCATCTCTAATAATGACTTGTTCACTAGAATCTCTCTCCACCAAATCAATTAGATGCTCCCTAAATCCGGGGAGTGGCGAGAGGCACCACTATCAATCAACCAAGTGTTGGTGTCGGTAGGTACATTGCTTGACAGGGCTGAATAGAATAGGTATTCACTTGAATCCTTCTGCGGAGAGACATCATCAACATTTTCAATGGAAGCTTAGGCCTGGTTGGACAGTCCTTTGCATAGTGACCATACTTATCACATCTAAAACATTGGACTCGGGACAAATCCCTCTTCTTCTTGAATGCAGGAGCACCATCAGTTCCTTTATCTCTGTTCCTCTTGAAATATCCTTTCTTTCCATCTTTCCTTTTCTTCTTCGAGGATTGAGTGGCGAGAACATGAATGTCTTCATTAGTGGAGCTTTGACCAATACCTCTCGTAGCCAACCTAGACTCTTCTTGAATGCAATACGCCCTCAAACGATCAATCTTGGGAAGTTTCGATCTCACATTGATTCCTTGAATGTAAGACGCCCAAGATGAAGGAAGACCATTGAGAGCCAACATGGTCAAATCCTTACTATCAACAATATGACCAATAGGAGAGAGTTGATCTCTCAACTCAACAATCTTCATGAAGTAAGCGATGATAGATTCTCCTTTCGCCATCTTAACATGATGAAGTTGTTGCTTTAATGCAAGTGCACGGCTTGTGTTGTTGATCTCATACATCTCCTCCAAGGTTTTAAGCATCTCTCTTGCTGTCTTCAACTTGGAGACGATTGGAACAATATGGTCCTTCACGGAATCAACTAACATCTTCTTCGCCTTAGTATCTTTCTTCTTCCACTGAACCTTCTCTTCCTCGTCTGTAGGTTCGGGGACTTTGCTCTCCACAAACTCAACCAATTCATTTTCCTCCAAGGTGAGCATAATTCTGAATCTCCAAGATGTGAAATTTGTTGCTCCCTCAAGTCTGTCCACGATCTTGAGACCATTCACCATCTTGATGAAGAGATAGAAGTGATCAAAGATGAGAAAGAGAATAGAGAATATCACTGCAAGACTAAATCTGATCAAGATCTTTTTCAAACCCGCTATGATACCATGTTAGTTTTATGATCAGATTAGAGCACAAAAATTTAATTCAAAAATAACACAATGACACAGCAGATACCTTGGGAAAACCCTCCACTTGAGGGAGAAAAACCCAACAACAATATATCTCTTATATATTGAATGTCAACGAGAATTGTCTCCCTTACAAGAGGCCGATATGAAGGCCAAATATAATCATCACAATCTGATGCAATACAGATACAAAATGAACCAATCTGCTGATAATGATCTCAACCTTCTACAAAAATAACGATTTGCTCTTGAGACAAACTCGCACTTATGAATCTCGAACTTGTGATAAACTACAAACTGAATGAGTAGATATGAATTGATGTGCACAATGAAATGTCCATCGAATATATATACAAGTGAAAGGGAGAGACGCATACCTTCAATTCTTCATGTCGGCCTCCATTCAAAAGATGTGTCTCTAACAAGCAATGGTGTCTCTTCATAAATGAAGTGAAACTTCATAATGTCATGTAATGTCTCTAATGAGGTATACAAAAT
>VDFB02331807.1:0-44714 GCA_007258455.2 Sequoia sempervirens | reverse complement strand
TATTTAAAGCTAAGTTAACTGGACACTACCTTCAGTTAACTGGAAACCCTAACCCTAACTCCTGTGTTGATAATTCCAAGGACGAGATAAGCATGTGTTAAGTCAGAAAGTAAACTCAAGACTGAAAGTCGAGTTAACTGCTGCTCATGACTCAATCCTCGAAATTAACTGCAGGTTCCAACTGGCAGATCACTCCATGTCAACTCGGTCTAACACTTCGACCAAGAACTCATCAATCTCTTTGTCATCTAGCACTTTGACGCTGCTCAAAACAACAGTTTGCTTCTTCAATTCTCTGCCACTTTCTGTGATCGTGTGCATGCCATCTTTACATTCTTCAGTCGCCTTCCTCAAACTGGCTGCAATCACTGAAACATTCTCTAACTTAGGCGCCATTGGTTCTCCTTCAAGGCTATCACAAATCAGCTTCTCGAATTCAGCTTGCACTTTGTCCAACTCAACATACGTGCCATCTTCAAGAAGATAATGACACGGAATCTGAA
The DNA here is from genome assembly GCA_007258455.2 of Sequoia sempervirens. Taxonomy (NCBI): domain Eukaryota; kingdom Viridiplantae; phylum Streptophyta; class Pinopsida; order Cupressales; family Cupressaceae; genus Sequoia; species Sequoia sempervirens. The sequence continues at coordinate 44,211 of VDFB02331807.1, read as the reverse complement.
CAACGAAACCGCTGACAAGTGCAAGTACTCCAACCACATCATTCTTAAGTGAACACAACTTGGTAGAGATATTCTCACATATTTCCATCCTGAGAAGGTGCTGCTCTCTCCAAGTAAAGACTTTGTCTTGATCCTCGACCATCTCCAAAGCATCATATGCAACTGACAACTGTGATACCAGAACACGATCCTTTGCCAAACTCTCTACAATGGCAACCTCAAGCAATTGAATACCCTGACGGAGTTTATGTGCATCACTCCTCAACTGATACAAATCTGCAAGAAGACGCTGACCTGTAGCAACTAAACTTTCAATCCAGTTATCCAAAAGTCTGCCATGACTGACTAACTGATCCAGTTTTCGTTGTTCCGCAGGTGTATTCTGAGGAAGAACAGGTGCTCTGCTCGAATTTCCATGAACAAGATCAGAAATGTACTGACGAAGTTGACTATTTTCAGCCTTGAGTAAGGCCTTATCTTCTCCATCCTTCGTGATTTGCTCTTCAAGATTATTAGTGACGATCTTAAGAAGAGTCGCATCTGTCTCTCTAGTGGTCCTGCCAAGATTTGCCTTAGTGAATGTAAAGTCACCAACTTCTGGAGTTTTCTCGATATGCACTTGTTTCTTTATCTTCTTGTTCGATCTTCTCTGATAAGGTTCACCGAACTCAGATAAATCAAGGTTATACGAAGGTTCACGCCTCTGTCTTCCCAAAGACTTCTCGAGCCAACAAGACTGAACAATATTTTCAATTCGAGGAGAGACTGTCCCTGATGTATCAACCTGTGGTGGTTCAGTTGTCTCCAATCGAGCTTGAATTGGTGTCTTAGGCTCAGAATCTATGTCAATAGGTTGTATGTGAGGCGAACTAGGAGGTTCAATGTGAGGCTCAGCCTGAATAACTGTCTCTACTGGAATCTCAGGAACATTCTCAACTTGTTTCTGCTTCCTCTTACCAGTAGCTCTCTTCCCTGTGTTTCCACTGAGTCTAACCCCTTCAGGAGGTATTATAATGGCCTTGACTCGAGGTCTTGCCCTAGAAGTAGAAGGCAACGAAGAGAAATCCTTTGGCGGCTCTGCTACAGGAACTGACTTTCGCTTTCGTTTGCTTTCCAAGAACAACTTGCTAGTCTTGATAACTGATCTGGAAACCTCCTCGATAGAAGTATTCTCCTTAGCATACCAATCAAGTGAGCGAAGTGGCTGCCAAGCAACTTGATCTGACATATGAATTAAGAAGAACTTCTCCATCATCATCCGATAGACCATCAACATCTTCTGATAGATAATCAGAGAGCTGACCAATAGTGAGTCTACAATAGTGACGACGACGAACCTCGAATTTATCTTCACAATTAGCCCAGAAATCTTCAAGTGTTGGCTTATGTGCAATCCCTCGCTCTAACCGATCTGCATAATGACCGAGAGGATCATAGGAATGCCTCTCAGTATAAGTCTTGAGTTTGAACCTTTCTATCTCGGTAGACATAAACCTGGCATCTGTTGCCGCATTGCATGTGAAAATTCCCAATGTGAATGGAAAATTAGCCGCAGTCTTATGACGACTACGAAGAAAGAAATGGACATGCTGCATCTATCTGAGGAACTCCATGAAGATAATCTTGTCTGACGGATACCTTGGCAACATCAGGGGCTCTCCAACATATCCATAAACTCGGATGTATGTGAAAGTAGGGAATTGGATAAACCAATCCGCCCAAGTCTCCATTGCTGATTTGGCCTCGGCAGAAATGCGAATGTGCATCTCGTCATCAAGATCTCTAATGGTTCTCATAGAAAAGTGATCATTTACTGCTCGGAAGTCTTGCTCGGACTGAGAGAACTCCAACTGAGGATAATACTCATGAACACGCTGAACACCGAGAGTGCCATTAGTTTTTAGAAGCCTGTAGCTACCTTGAAATGCAACCAAGTAAACCAAGTATGATATCATATGAAACTCATGATACTTGAGAAAGTTAGTAATTTGCTGATGTAAGCAATCACTAATCATCATAGCCCAGTCAAAATGCTCTGTACCATCAAGAATTCTAGTAATCAGGTAAAACATCCACGAACGGAAAATGCTAGCATCCGTTGACCAGAATCCCTGGGCTGGAGTAAAGTTATCAAACAGCACCCCGCTCTTTGACCCACCACTAACCTTCTTAGGCATGTTAATCTTCCGAACTTTCACCACTTCGAGCCACCTTCCTCATAACGTTGTTGATCAAAGATCCCATATCTTTCTCACAGCCTCAAGAACCACAGAAAGTTATCCTAACGAGGAGGAATAGCAAAACATTTCTCTATGTCCTTCTCGGGTTTGAGATCGCGAAACAACCCTCCCGCTAACTAATCTACATTTGTCGTGGAAGACGAAGTCATAATGCTTAATGCAAGCAAGAACTTAACTCAAGATCAAGATAGTAACAGGAATGGATGCCGCTGCCAGCAACCCGGAACGCTCAAGATTCCTCAACGAATTGCTGCTAACACCTTCCAGACTGCTCAGATTAACCACTGGATAAACATGATTCAGGTCTATATCTGAAGTCTTGATGAAATTATGAGCAAGAGCCAATTTGGCCTTGTAATCAATGAGATTGAACTGCATTTGAAAATGGCAACTTTTGACTGTAAAGTCGAATATACTTGAAGAACTTTCTGAAAACCTCTGGACAAAGCTAAAAATAGCCTCTGACGAAAGAAATTTTCAAAGTTTTTCTGGAACATGGGTTTTGTGCACAATGGAATTCTGAACAAACCCAGATAGCTGAATTCTTGAAAAAATGTATTTCAAGCCCACATGCAAAGAAATTCTCGGAAAAAAGCACAGAGCTTCAGAATGAAGGCTACAGGGTGATTTCCTCAAAAAAAATCTAAGACGTGGGTTTTGCTGCAAATGCTGAAATATGCGAACCCAGATGATCAAATTCTAAATATGTGTTGAATTTCTTTGACATGCGAAGAAAGTACCTAAGGTGAGAAATAGAAGAAATAAGACAGAAGATAGAAAGGTTTGCTTGTCTGCTTCTGAAAAATCTGCCAACTTCTTCCTTGGAATTTGATAAAACCTGCATGCAAAGTGAAAATAAAGTCTAGAATCGCCTTCTTCTGAACAATCTGAATTCGTTGCTATGAAGAACGCTGAATTTGGACACCTGTAGCACCTTTAGCTTGCTGGTCGCTCAAGAAGAATATGAACTTCGAAGCTAAAGATGATGAAATAATGGACGCCATTGCTTGGTTAAATAGATTTTCATCTATGAAATTCGCATAAGGCATGAATTCCATGAAAAGTGCGCTTGGCTTGTGATTGGACCTCATTCCAGTTAACTGAAACTCAGATATGCTAAATAAATCGCCATGCATTAGGGTTTCCCTTCTCAATCTTCAGTAAACAACTTCATGCAACTTTGACTTCAGTTTAGTAATCCATATTAGGTTCGCCATTCTTCAAACTTACTTTAGATTCACAAATTTGAACTAAGGCGTCCCTTTTGATAACTAAAGTTGACAATCTTAATTGAGATGAGTTCGCCATTTTCATGCAATAAATATTCCAAAAATAGCGACCCTTTCATGACTTCAGTTGGCCTTCAAGAAGTGAATGCGCCAACTTCACATGCTAAAAATAACAACCCTTTTGGAACTTAAGTTGTCCTTCTTTATAAAATGCGTAGCTTCACAAAACTATGCTTCATCCTAAAATTCTAAATATGGCGACCCTTTTGATAAGTGAAGTTAACATTCAAATGCACCATACTTCACAAATTTATGCTTCATCAATCATGTCGTCCCTTCTTGAACTTCAGTTAACACTTAATGAAGCACCATCTTCACACAAAATTCACAATTGCAACCAAATTCGCCATGCATGTAAACTCTAGTTGACATTCAAGAATAATCTTCAGTTAAGTGAACATGCAATCAAGTTAACTCAACATGCAAACTAGTTAACTCGACATGCGAACTGAAAGATCACTCAACATGCCAATATACGAACTGAAGATGACAACCCAGAAAACGTTTAGTCTAACTGCAGTCAGAACTCCAGTTAAGGTGTCCATTCAACTCTCTTTCGAAAATCCAACTTTGAACTCTTAAGACAAATTCCAGACTTAGCCAAATTTCATGAAAATTTAAGCTAAAACCTCTGCCGGGACCTCTGTTCATCCTCTGACACTGGTTGACTAACTTCTCCGATTGGCTGGCTGACAGGTGCATCGCAGATCTAAGCAAAAACTGATCAAAAGATATCCTGAGACTAGAAACCATAAAACTGACATCTGAAGGCTCAAAAATCCAAGCGCCTTTTTCAAAAGCTGCGCTTTTTCTCAAACTTAGTCAAATTTTGACTTCTACATTTCGTACGAAGGGAAAGATAAATCCTTCATAACTTCTATTTTACCAACTTTCAGGACTGGATCTCAGGTTCACTGCGAAGCTGACCTCATTCTGCATAACAGCTGCAAAGGCACATTTCTCCAGAAAACATCATCTGAGGGGTGAAAAACAAGGGCGCCTTTTTCAAAAGCTGCTCTTTTTCCTCCAGACTTGGCCATTTCTGGAAATGATCAAAATATCACAAAAACTCCGACTGTAAGCTGCAACGTCATCCTCTGATCCAGCGAAGACAGGCAACGGAAAGCTGAACGTAACACTCCCGGACATTACTGAATATCCGATATCATCAAAAGAAAAGCATTAAAGGCTTGAAAAGCTTAAGCCTTTTCTCAAAATGTGCTCTTTTGTTTTTCCTTGATATTTTGATTCAAGATTTGACCTAACGCTTGGATCTCGTGTTCAGCACTTCAAAGAACTCCGCGATTCACCACCGACGGATACAAGGCCGCTAAGCTCGAATAAAAGTGAGACAAACATCTTGGGTGTACATTTAGCCAAAACCTACATTTAGTACCTCAAAAAGATGGGCTTTTCAAAGCCACGCTTTTCTTCAGTTTGTTAGCCAATTCTTTGCTACTATCTTTGTTTCTAGATTCTTCCATTAACTTATCTCAAACAGTCCATCGGATGTTTGATAGCCTCACTATGAAGCCGACGGATGCTCTGACAAATGTCCACTTTTAGAGGATGGATAAACCCTAAAATGTGATCCGAGCCCTAAAAAGATAGGGTTTCATTTGAGAATGTGCTCCCTTCTCCGTGAGATAGAAAATTCCTTTTGATGTTTTTCCTCTCAGATTTTCATTTTTCTTAAATCTCTTCAAGAATGTGACCCATGATTAATCGACACTAACTCCATATTTGAAAGCCCAAAAACAACCTTCCTCGAAGCATCACTTTTAACAAGATTAAGACTCAATTGCTAAAAAATGCCTTAGTGAAGCAAAAATTTTGGTTTTGGGGTACAAACAAATTGCATGATGAATATTTTGTTATTATTTTATCTCGACTTCAAGCCTACCTACTGAATTGAGGTACAACTGCTTCCTATTCTCACGAGGGTTTTAAATCTTGTTTAGCATTATGGTGCTAATTTTCTATTTATTCATGGTGCCATCATTAAACATTCATCTAGCTTAAAGAAATTCGTAATTCTTCAAGAGCAAAGGTGATTTTCTTCACAGGTTGGGCGATTTTATTAGTTTTCAGTGGCGATTTCATCAAACAATTCCTTTTGCAGGTGCAAGTTCACAGTCATCATTAAATTTGAAGAACAGGGGACGATTTTAACAAAAGAACACAGAAAAAACATCTTTTCTCCTCTCTGATTCTCAAAATTCTCTCAGATTTCAATTCGCATGTTCCTAAAATTGGCAATTTTGGCAAGTTTGATCATTTGGATCAATTCTATATAGCTTCCTTGAATTTAATTCATGTGCTTGAATTTTTAGGAATTTTTTAACTCCAGAGCATCAGTTCTTGAGTTTCTAATTTTCTCAACCTAAAACTCTTTGCATGGTTAAGCAGAAGCTGATTTTCGTGATTTCTCACATTCTCAGGTTGTCTTTAGAATTCCGACAAAAACTATATCTCAGATTTTTCGCCGAAAATAACTCTTCAATAGGCTATTTTTAGCCTCAGCAGGCTATTTTTAGCTTTCCAGAAATCTTGTCAGAACATAGTCGAGTTCACAGTCAACGGGTGACTTTTTCAAAATGCAGTACACTCAGCTCGAATACAAGACCAAATTAGTCCTTACTCACGACTTCATCGGGACAGTTGAGACGAATCTTCACAAGGTGCTGCCAGAAGCAGTCTTAGATCCAGTCAAGATCAAAGATTCAATTACTCAGAACATTCAGCAGTCCGGGTTACTTGAGGCCGCTTCCATACCTATCTCCGCTCATTGTGTTGAGTTTGTGATGTCTTGTATTAAGCATTACAACTCTGCTACTCATGAGATAGTGTCAGTAGATGGACGAGTCATTTGCAGTCTCAAGCCTCTGGATGTTGAAAGAAGTTTTGGTATCCCTCAACACCCAAATAGTCTGGTTATTTCTATGGAGCAGTGTGAGCATGCATTCAACACTGATGTGGACAAGTGCCAAAGCAAGATGGCAGAATGATGGTTGAAGCAAGCGAAGAACAAATTGCCAAACAATGTGGGTCGTGGTGAGTACAAGGATGAATACACGATTCTAATCACACTCTTGAATCGTGTCTCAGGTCATTCACATGCAAATGTTTTCCAGCCTTGGATGTATTACATCATTGGTCTCATCATATCTGGGCAAGAGCATTATGATTGGGCATCCTTCATCAGCGATGTTCTCCACAAGCAGATCACCAGTTTCCTAGTTGCCCACGAGTTTCACATGTGTTCTTATCTCGTGTAATTGATTGCCTATCAGGGTCAGTTCCGAGGGTTAAACACTGTGGGCATTCTCAGTGTTCAAAAAGTCTATCACTATTATGATCAGCTTGAGTTCACTAAGGCTGAACATCACTTCAAGCGTGTTCTAGAGGCTTTCCTGACTTATACAGTGAGAAATTTGGACCGGGAGTTGCACGTTTGTATCTCGGTAATTGCTAGAGCAGCGATGGATGGTTGGGCAAATTGGTTCATTCAGTTCCCAACATACACTTATATCCGAGTATATGGATTTACAGGAAATCCAGCTATGCTTCCACGCTATCCTTCGGATAGAACGGTCTTTATGGAGTTCCTGAGGCAGTTACATGATGTTCATCGTCATTTACACCACAAGCATAAACTAGCTGCCAATTTTCCCTTTCAATTTGGAATATATTGGAGTAACACGGCAATTGATGCCAAAGTTGCAGGACAGGAGTTAGAGAGATATCATCTCAAGTATCTTGTTGAGGTACGTGCCTATGATCCTTGGGGTCATTACACAGCACATCTCGGTGGTCGCGCATATCATAAGCCTTCTATGGAAGACTATTGGGCCAATTGCGTGGATGAATTCGAGGTCCGCAGTCGTAGCTACGGCCGCTTCTCTCTCTCACAGATTTTTGTATTCTTGGCAGGAGATGTGAGAGGTTTATCAAATGATGAGGGAGAAGTCCTTCCTCAGTTTTTCAGAGAGCAGGTTGATACACAACCACTGCCAGTAGTTGATTGGTACGCCAAAGAGTACGCAACAGTAAAGGAGAGGTCAAGTAGAGTTATCCAGAACAATATACTTTACCTCGACAGCAAGAAGACCGGGAGGGTAAGTGTGCCTAGAGCAGAGCCGCCAGTGATGGATCCTTCGCTACCTTCCTCGTCAAAACCTAAGTAGAAGAAGAGTAACCCTCCCAAGAAAAGTGAAGTGCGAAACAGTTCAAAAGGCAAGGCGCTTGCCATTGATACACACACGGATCCTGTCAGACAGCCTATCACAGAGCCAGTTCAGAGTCCGCCAGTTCCTGAGATTCAGCCTCAAGTTCCGATACCAATTCCGGAGCAGTCACCAATCCTGATTCATATCGAATTGGATTTAGACTCCCCATCTCGCAGCAGTTCCTCTACATATTCACTCTCATCAGAGCCTCCTGTTGCTAGTACAGATCCTTCCAGTAGCATTTGTCGAGACCAATCTTGGATTGAAACGCAACTGGGAAGGAAGAGGAGGCAGCCATCCTATGTCCTTAATCATTCAGACTTTGATCAGGTTTACCAGGATGCGCCAAACAAGATGATCAAGAATATGGTCCACGTGGAGAGGAATACTGCTATACCTCCACAGGGGAAGAATTTGGAAGAGTTGGAATCTCAGGACTTCGAGGTTATCACAGTCAACCTTGGTCGTAGCATACGCCAGACTCAGGTTGATATCCTACAGGTTGCTATAGACAGCGCCAGGGATAGAATGCTGAAGGACGGAAAAGACAAGGCAGCCCTCAAGGCTGAAATCAAACAGCTTCGTCAGTACATTTCTAGCCTTGTACACAGGTCAGATGTTACCGCCACGCTCCTGCCGATGCTTGAGCCTCCAGCAGAACAGGGCCAACATAATCATTTGGTTGCATACAGCAAGCGTTTGGAGGAATGGGAGGAGTTCATTGCTAGAGGCCGTTCCATGCTTACAGAGCTATATCAGTTGCAGTACGATGCATGAGAACTCTGTCTACGTCTCCAGGATAAGCAGCGAGACATGGCAATTAGTAGACCCCGGGACGAGATTATGATTGCTCACCTGAGTGTGGCATACGAATCAGTCACAGATGCAGAGGATAAAGAGGCTATCTACTCTTGGAAAACACAATTGGTTTTCAAGGCAAAGATAGAGGAGACTATGGCATCAAAGTTGGCTAAGAGTAGAGAGCACGTTACTAGTGCACTCCGGTTTGTGAGGACTATTAAATTTAATGAACAGATTTGAATGCACAGAAATTAATTTAAAAACAACACAGTACACAACAGATACCCTGGGAAAACCCTCCTCTTGAGGGAGAAAAACCCAGCCAATAATATCTCTTATATTAATGAATCACAATGAAAAAAATCCTTTACAATAGAGGCCGATAATGAGGCCAAGTGAATGCACAATAGTCTGATTCTCACACAGCAATACAATAATGAAGAATTCAAACTTTGATAACAGATTGACTAAACTGCTCTGCTCTTTTCCTCTTATTCGCACCTTAGACTGGAGATAGAACAATTGTAGAATGGATGATGAATGAGAGAAACTCATCGAATATAAATACAAGAGTGGAGAGGAGATGCGCCTCTTCATGAATCTCCAAGTCAGCCTCCAATAATAATAAATGATGTTTATTCATAGAAAGTCCCGCCTAGAGGAAAATCGTAATTTCTGGAGAGAGAGGTCGGCCTCATACAATGCAACTCTTTATTAATAAAAATCGTGCCTCTCTATGCATATAAATTATATAGCCTCTTAGCTATTATTTAATTTATCAAGTAAAGTAAAAGAGATGGCTAGAAGTAATGACCGAAGCTGTACAATAACATCAACACTCCCTCTCAGCTAGGGAGAGTACTTCCAGCTGCACAAGACATATCACCTCAACGTGATGTTTACCACAATGGCTACAACCAAAAGTGGAAAAGAAGAATATCACCTCATCGTGATATCAGATATCACCTCAACACAATATCAACCATAATGGCTACAACCATGCTATGGTGTGTACAAGTGTTCATCACTTGCATGATGTTGTCACCTCAACATGACTTTCACCATGGCTCTCCCAAAGGGTGAAACACAAGTACAAGATGTGTCATGGAGTCACACACATGACATCCACCATGACTCTCTCAGAGGGTGGAAACAAGGGCTTTCACCTCAAATCTCAAAGAGAAATGCATTAACAAGGGCTTGCACCTCAAATCTCTCTCAAAGAGAAATGCATTAACAAGGGGTTTCACCTCAAACTTCTCTCACAGAGAAGAACTCATTAATCAAGGGATTTCACCTCGAACTTTTCTCACAGAGAAGAACTCATTAAATAGGCTCACTGATACTGAGACTCTTTCTCAATTAAGGCTGGATTCTCCACCATACCAAGCTTATCTCGAAAGTACACAAACTTGATTCTGGAGAGAGGCTTGGTGAGAATGTCTGTCGTTTGCTCATCAGTGCTGATATACCTCAACTGTATAGCCTTCCACAGTACCATATCTCTAATATAGTGGTACTTGATCTCAACATGCTTGGTTCTGTCATGAAACACAAGATTGACAGAAAGCTTCACGCAACTCTCGTTATCACAATGAATGATAGTAGGCTCCATTGATTGTCCAAACAATCCTGCAAGGAGCTTACGAAGCAACACTGCTTCCCGAGCTGCCATACAAGCTGCAATATACTCTGCCTCTGTTGTACACAATGCCACAGATGACTGCTTCCTGCTACACCAGGATATCATAGCAGAACCCAAACTGAAGCAACAACCAGAGGTACTCTTCTGATCGGTGACACACCCTGCCCAATCAGAATCAGTATAGCCATGCAACTCCAAGTCTGCATCTAAAGAGTATCTCAACCCATATCCAACTGTGCCTCGCAAGTATCTCAGGATATTTTTAGCTACAATAAGATGTATCTGTCTTGGTTCACACATGAACTGACTAAGTGCACTCACAGCATAATAGATATCTGGTCTAGTGTTAACTAGATACATCAAGGACCCGATCAACTGTTTGTACAATGTAGGATCCACCAAGTCTGAACTAGCTGCAGCCTCCTTTAATTTATGTAGGTTGGTCTCCATGGGTGTAGACATGGATTTGCAATCCATCATGCCAAACCTCTTAAGTATGTCAATGGTGTACTTCCCTTGACTTAGAATCATCTCATTTGGTTTCTACCAGACTTCTAAGCCAAGGAAGTAATGCATGAGCCCAAGGTCCTTCATCTCAAATTTTGAAGCCAACTCCTTCTTACACTTGAGAATAAGGTGATCTTCTCCAGTAAGAATCAAATCATCAACATAAAGGACCAAAATTAAAGCTTCACCATCAATTACCTTGAAGTAGAGATTAGAGTCAGCATCATTCTTCAAGAAGCCCAAACTTGACAGCTAACAATCAATCCTTTCGTACCATGTGCGAGGAGCCCGCTTAAGACCATACAGGGCCTTCTTTAGCTTGCAAACATGAGACTCCTTCCCATGAACCTCAAATCCATCAGGTTGCTCGATATAAACTTCTTCCTCAATCACACCATTCAGAAACGCTGTCTTCACATCCATCTGATGAATCTTCCATCCTCTAGATGCAGCAATGGCAATGATGGTTCTAACAGAAGTATAGTGAGCAACAGGAGCAAATGTTTCTTCATAATCAACTCCCTCTTTCTGAGAAAACCCACGAGCCACAAATCTTGCCTTGTACTTCTCAATGTTCCCATCTGCAGCATGCTTAATCTTGACGAGCCATTTTGAAGATACCACAGACTTGCCCTCGGGTCTAGGAACAATGTCCCAAACATCATTCTTGAGAATTGATTGGTACTCCTCTGCCATAGCATCTCTCCAAACCTGTTGACTAGATGCTTCCTCAACACAGGTAGGCTCGGATTCAATAATCTGACTCATTAAGGCAACATAATTGGAGAACTTATGTGGCCTTTTACTTTCTCTGAATGTGCCTCTAGGAGCTGCAAAACTTTCAACCTCTTGCATAGTACGCCTGGCCCATAGAGGTCTCTTTCTCCCAATAACAATGTCAGTAGGCCCATCAGTAGGTTCCAAGGGTTCAACAGGATCAATATCTTCTTTTGGTTCTGAAGTCTCCCTCTAAATCTCAGGAGTATGGTCAACTTCCATATCCTGAGGAGACTCTTCATTATCGATCTCCATATGAATGCCCCTGGATCTCCTGAATGCAACATCTTCCTCGAATGTGACATTCCCTACTGATCTCGATCAACTTTGTCCTGGAATGTATATCCTGTAGGCTTTTGATGTCTCACTGTAGCCAACAAATATTCCCTTCTTGCCGGAAGGCTCCAACTTTGTTCTCTTTTCCTTTGGAACATGAACATAGACAGGACATCCAAAGATCCTCAAATCACTGACTTCAGGCTTCTTTCCTGTAAAGGCTTCTTCCGGAGTCATATTCTCCAAGACCTTGTGAGGACTTTTGTTCTAAACATATACAGCCGTCCTGGAAGCTTCTGCCCATAAGAAGGTTTGCAAATCTTGGTCATGGATCATGGCCTTCGCTGCTTCCACAATCGTCCTGTTCTTTCTTTCTGCAACACCATTCTGTTGAGGATTATAGGGGACACAGAACTCCCTCTTAATCCCTGCATCAATACAAAAATCTCTAAAGCTGCCAGAGTGTATTCTCCACCATTATTTGATCTGAGGACCTTGATTCTTTTACCAAAAAGATTCTCTACCAAGGCTTTGAACTCCTTAAACCTTCCTAACAATTCCTCAGACTCTTTAGTTTTCAAAAAATAAATCCAAGACTTTCTAGAGTGGTCATCAATAAACAAAACATAATACAAAAATCCACTCGAAGACGGAACAGACATAGGTCCACATAAATCAGAATGAATAAGGTCTAAAATGCACTTAAATCTATTTTCTCTACTATGAAAAGGAGCTTTTATATTCTTACCTAATGCACAACCTTTGCAAGTTCCTTCATGCTCCTGATTGAACTTAGGAAGACCCAACACCATCTTCTCCATGATAGGTAAGGCTCGGAAGTGTAGGTGAGCCAATCTCTGATGCCAAAGATCACATAGACTTGAAGAATCATGGACCAACACTTGTAGAGGACGCGTGCAAAGCCTATAAAGACTTTCATGTCTAACTCCAATTACTTGAGCATCCTTGAAGCTAGAATTCTCCATCCACACAAGTACTTTGCCTTTGGAGAAGGCAACTTGATATCCTTGATCTTCTAAGGCTGAAATTGAAAGGAGATTGCGTTTGATTCCTGGAACATAAAGGACATTGCTCAACTGAAGTGTGATGCCGGAATTCAAATGAAGTGTAGAGGTCCCAATCCCTTTTACGAAGTAGCTAGCATCATCTCCAATGATGACTTGTTCGGAAGAATCTCTCTCCACCAAGCTTGATAAGTGCTCCTTAAAACCAGTGATGTGTCTAGAAGCACCACTGTCGATCAGCCAGGTGTTGGTGTCGGTAGGTACACTGCTTGACAATGCCGAGTAGAACAAATATTCACTTGAATCCTTTTGCGGAGAAGCATCATCAACATCTGCAACGGTGGCTTGTTGCTTAGGTCTAGTTGGACAATGCTTCGCGAAGTGGCCAAACTTATCACACCTAAAGCATTGGATCTTGGACAAATCTCTCTTTTTCTTGGAAGGGGGAGCACCATCATTTCCTTTATCTCGATTCCTCTTGAAGAATCCTTTCTTTCCATCTTTTCCCTTCTTCTTCGAAGCTTGGGAGGCGAGAAAATGAATATCTTCATTAGATGAACTTTCACCAACGCCTCTAGCCACCAATCTTGACTCTTCTTGAATGCAGTCGGCCCTCAAGCGATCGAACTTCAGAAGTTTGGATCTTGCACTAATTCCTTGAATGTAGGACTCCCATGATAATGGCAAACCATTGAGAGCAAGCACCGTCAAGTCTTTATCATCGACCACATGACCAATTGTAGAGAGTTGATCTCTCAATTCTGAAATCCTCAAGAAGTAGGCAATCACTGTTTCTCCTTTCGCCATCTTCACATGGTGAAGTTGTTGCTTCAGCGCAAGTGCCCGGCTAGTGTTGTTGATTTCGTACATCTCCTCTAATGTCTTGAACATCTCCCTTGCAGTCTTCAACTTGGAGACAATCGGAATAATATGGTCTTTGACGGAATCAACCAACAACTTCTTTGCCTTGATGTCTTTCTTCCTCCATTGCAACTTCTCTTCTTCCTCTTCAAGTTCGGGAACTTTGGTCTCCACAAACTCAGCCAAATCATTCTCTTCTAAGGTGAGCATTATCCTAAACCTCCATGATGTATAGTTGGATGCTCTCTCGAGTCTATCCTCGATCTTTAATCCGTTCACCATCTTGATTGAGGTAGAGATAGACAAAGAATTAAGACGAAGAGAATGGAGTATCGCTGTAGTATCAAATCTAATCACGATCTTCTCAAACCCGCTCTGATACCATGTTAAATTTAATGAACAGATTTGAATGCACAGAAATTAATTTAAAAACAACACAGTACACAGCAGATACCCTGGGAAAACCCTCCTCTTGAGGGAGAAAAACCCAGCCAATAATATCTCTTATATTATTGAATCACAATGAAAAAAATCCTTTACAATAGAGGCCGATAATGAGGCCAAGTGAATGCACAATAGTCTGATTCTCACACAGCAATACAATAATGAAGAATTCAGACTTTGATAACAGATTGACTAAACTGCTCTGCTCTTTTCCTCTTATTCGCACCTTAGACTGGAGATAGAACAATTGTAGAATGGATGATGAATGAGAGAAACTCATCGAATATAAATACAAGAGTGGAGAGGAGATGCACCTCTTCAAGAATCTCCAAGTCGGCCTCCAATAATAATAAATGATGTTTATTCATAGAAAGTCGCGCCTAGAGGAAAATCGTAATTTCTGGAGAGAGAGGTCGGCCTCATACAATGCAACTCTTTATTAATAAAAATCGTGCCTCTTGATGCATATAAATTAAATAGCCTCTTAGCTATTATTTAATTTATCAAGTAAAGTAAAGGAGATGGCTGGAAGTAATGACCGAAGCTATACAATAACATCAACAAGGACTTTAGTATCTCGCTTACCGTGTCGATATCAGATTGAGGGTGGTGCATATGTTGAGCTTACTGATGTGAAGTCAGAGCTCCAAGCACTCATTCATACTATTTTCAGTGGGGAGACCGTTGGCTGTAAGATTAATCAGCTTACAATCATGTCGGCATTGTTTGATGAAGCAACCAGGAGCAAAGGTGAATTTTAGTCCTAGATCACAGACGGTGAGGACATGCTACACAAACATAGCATACTTCGGCTGAGTATCAGAGCTCCAGACAGTGATGCAGTTAACAATCTCGTTGAGGGATTGGTTGCTCGAGATCACGATCAGTAGACTTCAGTTCCCACCTCTCAAGATAGACATTACACACAGGAGTTAAACTTAGTGTTATCTTTCCAAGTTAACTCGCTATCTCATCTCATGCATATCTATTCTGGGATTAGCTTTATTCACTTGGAGTTGTATTTAGGGTTTACGTTAACTGACGGTAGTGTTCCAGTTAACTTGCTTTCAATAAGGACGTGCATGCTTGCACATTGTCCACTTAGATTAATTGTATCGGTTAACTGATGGTAGCTTTCCAGTTAACTGTATAGTTTGCTTTATTAGGGTTTAGCAATAATCTTGCATGCATTGCAAGACTGTAGTTGACTCAAGGTGATTTTAGGGTTCCCTACACCTTTTAATGTCTATAAATAAGAGCTTTTGCTCATTTGTACATAAATTTTGCGTGATAGCATACATGTTGTGCCCACCTTGCCTGTAGTATTGCTATTATTGTATTTGTTCAAGAACTTTTGCACAGGAGAGAAATATGTTGTGGCTACCTTGCCTTCAATATTGCTCGTTCTGTATTTGTTCATGAGTATTTACTATTATGATGAATTGTTATGCCACTTGGGTTTCATGCAATTATGATGGTGAATTCTTGCTTTAGTTAGATATAGTGGCTAGTTTGATTGTAGATTGTATGCGTGTCTCGCCTATGCAATTTATTGTCCTAGTTGGCTATCCTTCATGTTTTGCGTTCAATAAACTCGTTCAGATTGAGCTGATAGATGTGCCACCTTGCCTTCAAGTTGAGAATTTGTACTTGGTTATCGTGTGATGTGTGTGAATAATAAACTTATTCAGATTGAGTTGATAGTTGTGCCACCTTGCCTTCAAGTTGAGAATCTGTACTCGGTTTATCGTGTGTTGTCGTTTCCAATAAGCTTATTCAGACAAGCAGATAGTTGTGCCACCTTGCCTTCATGTTGTGAGTCTGTACCTGGCTTATCGTCAGATAATCATTCCCGCTCCGTTTCCTCATGCTCTGAATTCTTGAGGGGATTGGATAGTTAAGTTACTTAGTTTTGTGTGTTGTAGTTAAGTCTTGCGAAACCAGAAAATACTTAGCTGCAACGTATATAGTTTTCTTGAAAGCCTTGTACCTCTTACAGCTGAGACAAAAAGACAGGATATAGTTTAGTTTATTTTCCTTTTCAAGCATTTTTGTTAAGCACAATGCGGGAGCTTCCCCTCCTAATTTGAAGAGCACTCATTGCGTAGTGTGCATAGTTGTCCGTACCAACTTGCACTCCAAAGGTGTTAGTTGTTACACCAACAATTTACAATCATCAAATCTGATCATGCCTACGTTTTATAAATAAATAAATATTCACAAAAGTAATTGCTCAAGGCATTGATTCCTAACTAATACTAACCAAACAAACAAGTAGCCATTACTAAGGTAATCGCAAGACTCACACCAAGCAGGATTATAGTGGTTGAAAAAGGAAAGTGAAACCAAGGATCACAAGTCTCCTGAAACAGCATAGCAGTTTGAAATGACATGACTCCTAAAGGCAGCGATTGGGGAAGATAACTGTTCAAAAGACACCACTGATTGAAGGGGTGTAACAACTCTTAGGATCGCAAGGTATTTAAAGAGACTCATAGTCATTTAAGAAGACATCGAATAGGAAGAGGAATAGATTCTGAAAAAGGAATCCTTTAATAAAGGATATTCTCTAAAATCTGATCATCAAGATATACAGCAAATCATGTGTCTATCATAGTTATTTTATATCCTTATATGTTTGGTTATTTATATTTATTATTATTCTTATGATAGGCTTTCTCTTAACTGTTGTATGCAGTTATACATGTATATATATTCTATTATTTATGTTTATTATTCTTGTAGTATGATATATCTTACTATTGTATGCAATTATATATGTATTATTCTTGTAGTATGCTATTGCATGCAATCATATATGTATTTATATGAAATATGTATATATATGTAGAGTATACAATAATGATGCTTGCTGTAATTATGATCTTAATATAAAAATGAAGAGATTATATATATGTGCGTGTGTGTGCGTCTTTAACCTATGATCAATCAAGTGTAATATAAAAATGAAGAGATTATATATATGTGTGTGTGTGTCTCTCTCTCTCTTTAACCTATGATCAATCAAGTGTAATGTTGAAGGAAGCAAGTTAGGAGGATGCAATCTATGGGCTCCCCCATGCTAAGTAGCCCACCTCAAGGGTGGAATTGTCTTGGTCGGACGTTCCTGCCGCTTGGGGCCAAGGGGTGGGTTGTCTTGATCAGACGCTCATGCTCTTGGGCTTAGATGGGTTGAGTAGTTTATATGCACCCCTTTCAAGGCTTTCCTATCAAGCCAAACTATGATTGATTGTTAGAATGGATTCAAGGAATTGCAAGTATAAGAGGATGGACAAGATAGCATGGATAGGGAAAGCAGATACAAGTGTATCCACTAAGTAGCCCACCTCAAGGGTTGAGTTGTCTTGGTCGAACGCTCGTGCTCTTGGGCTTCGATGGATAGCTTCAGGCGGACTTATCCTACTTCTCATCCAAGTCCTGTTATGAATAAAACTTCCACTATGCATTATGGATATGGGTAATTAGATAGTCATGAAATAATTAGGTATCTTGTATAACTTAATAGATAAGGCATTTATTATGTTCTGATCATATGAATTATATTTCCAAGACCTAAACCAAGATTTATCTCGCTTGAAGCATTTAAGTGGTAAGTTATAACCCTAACTACATTAAGCTTGTGATTCTAGGACAAGATTTAGGGTTATCCCAAAAGGGGACATTATAGCATCTCCCTGGAAGACACCAAATTTAACAGGCTCCTCATCTTCAGTGTTGATGAGTTGTTCCCCCCTCATAGGAGGAGACCTAGTTGCCATCTCGTCGCTACCAAAATTTGGCATAGCCATTTTCCTTGTTTGCCCTCTTTTGTGCTTCTTTTTCCTCGCATACACTTGTAAAGGTTTGTGAAGGATTAGCAAGCACTTGCATTTGAAGTAAGTTGTAGCTCCTTTTATAGATTGCTCAAGGTGCCTAGGGCTCTTGCATTTCTGGATAGCCATGACAACAGTAATCCCAATGCAATATTGTTGGGGCGCAATGACCTCATAAACTGATTTTAGTTCTTCCAAGAATATTTGTGAAATCTATGCCCAAGCCATGCCACCAAAATATCACTGAAATCAATGCCCTTATGAATATGAGGTTATGATGTAGGATGGGAGGGGAAAGTCCTAAGTGGTGCCACAAAAAGGGGTCTGACCCCTTGATCTGACCATGGTGTTTGATGTGAAGCTCATACAAAAGCAATTTATCAAGATCCACAACCGCTCTCCCCCTAAGCCCATTTGCTAAGTTACCAGTTTGGTTTTTGGTTTCGGTTCGAGTTCGAGAACCCAGTTTGTCGGTTCGAGAAAAATATTTTTTGGGGTTGGGTTTGTTTTGGGTTTGGTAATACAAAAACATATAAAAATCATAAATATATACATATTTGCGGCAATAATTAAGTTCAGAATACACCACCATATTATTAGTCAAATAACATAGCAAAAATACACCACCACTTTATACTCAAATGTCATGATATAGAATTATAAATTAAAGATCAAACTTCAAACATAAAAATGTTAAGTGTTTACAATCGGCCATTAATAATTAGTGATCATTGATCAATCTAAATCATATGGGTCATCAAAAAAAGCAACATCATCAGCATCATTAGATGCTACATTTTGTGTAGAACCACAAATAGCATCAGTGGCACTCGCACAAGCACTGCCACTAGCACTGACACTACCACTCTCATGCTCAATAGTTGCTTCAGGCTGATAGTCATCATCAATATCAAGTGCAGCTAAGTGACTTGTGGAAGCATCCAAGTCAAGCTGCTCTGGCTCAATATCCCACCTCCTTGTGTCTCCTTTGTAGGAACTTTGCTTTTGTGTAAGGAGGCGCAAGTTTGGATGCCCATACACCAAGTCCTCTGCCATTTTTGAATGTAGCCTATTGCGTTTTATTGAGTGGATAAAGGAGTATGTGCTCCAATTCCTCTCAAAAGAAGATGAACTAGCAACCTATTAAGACCAAATTAAATAGTTAAGAGTTACAAAATTTAGGGTTAGAGGGAATAAAAGTCTTTAAAAGTCAACAAAAAGTCAAAAAATTAATTAAAAAATTGCAAAAACACATTGAAAAAGTCTGCCTGGGCACAAATTCTACTTGGGTTTGAACCGGGTTCGAAAAAAACAGACCCTGGCTGGACCCACAATCAGGGTTTCGAACCCTAGTCAAACCCACAATGAGAAATCTGAACCCAGGGTGTGTTTGCATCGAACCGAACCCGGGCTTCATACTGGGCGAACCAGTAACATAGCCCATTTGCCATGATGAGCTGACTGGCCCTTTTTATCATCTCCTTTGTCATCCATGATTAAGATGATCAAATAAAGTTGGCAGCATTAAAATCCATGTACTTGATAGGTAGTAAAAATGAAAAATGTTGATGTATCTATTACACTCTGCATTTTGTTAGGGTTTTGTGAACATAATCAAGGGTTTATTCAAACTCCTAAAACCCTAAACCCTTGGCTTATACTTATGTGCCCTAACATTCTAATTTGACATTGACAAGCTAAGCTTGTTGAATTTATTTAAGTCATTTTCTCATGACTCGGGCTACGTTTTACCAGGCACTTAATTTGTTTGACCGATCACGCCTTTGCCTTTGAATATTTAAATCTGCATTTATCCGTTGGCAAGTAAATGCTTCTTTAGTGGTCCCTACCCATATCCACATGGCACCATTTGACTAGTCACTAGAGCACATTTGCTCTTCATAGCACGCACTCTCTTTTTGTGTCAAATTATAAGCTTGTGCTACCACACTATTCTAACACATGTATTCATTTCCTATCCCTTTTTTGGCAACAACAAGATTTGCAGGGCCATTGTATGATAATGTTTGTATTATGATTGAAACACATTAGCTCTTTGTAGCACAAAATTGAAAACATCCTCCTAATTTAAGTTACACTCATGCACTCTAAAGCCATGTGCCTTCTCCTCGACTAACTGTGTTAACAACATTGCCATAGGACCACCATATGACAAGTGTCGTCTTCTTGATGCAACGCAACAATTCCTTGTAGCATGGTTTTGAAATGTTCCCTCGAGTTGAGTTTGCACTAATGTGCTATGATGACATTTGTCATCTAGCTAGACTGGGCTCAAGTCTCTTTGGTCCTCATTAGGCTTGTGGCTGCAATCGAGTAGTCAAATAAGTGTATGTCAAATGTCACATTCCAATTTTAGCGTGACATTCCTTTGTAGCATAGATTTTATAAAGCAAGATTTCATGAAACTACAGCATTGCAACACAAGGCTTCCATGATTTCCAAGTGCATCAATGTGGTTTCTCTACATCTGAACTCAAGTATTTGTTGTGAGGCCCATCTCATGTCTCTAAAGCACTTTTACAAGTGTCAAAGTGCTAGTGCAGCGCAATTCCTTTTCATAATGCAACTTTGGTAGTTGCCATTTCAAATGATTTTGCACTAATGTCTCGAAATGTGCTAGTCATTGATCAAGGTTCTTTTGAAAAGAGATTGATGGTCCAAGTTTAAATCTATAAAATGGCTCGCAGGAGGCATTGTTGGTTCACTTTTATCAACATTAGTGACCAAAAGCGACAATTTTTTGTTGTTCCTTTAAGAATTCCAATTGCAATTGATTGAAATCATTTCTAAAGTCATTAGAGTGAAAATTGCAAAGGAGCAAGTTGTGGTGTTCTCTATGTTGTGAATTTGAAGTTAGGGTTTTCAGATGCAATGAACTAGTAAGTTGGTTTTCTTCTCTCTGTTGCAATGAAAACATGCAAATTGTTAGGATTTCGCGGGTAGAATAGTTTTATCTAACTTTTTGAAAACCCTAGTTTCCGATTATTGTTAAAAAAAACCTAAAATGACTTAAGGAATCCCTTAGAATAGTTAAAAAAAAGGGGCTTGAGCAAGATTTGCATAGTCAACTTCTTAGCTCCTCTAAAAGAGCAAGACACACCCAAGGCACTAGGATTCTATCTGATAGGATCTAGGATAAAGCCATATCAATGAGAGATGCAGTAATTCCCATGCAGGGATGGGATTTATTCAAATACTATCACAGAAGAAGCAATGCAGATCGTCCTATCTCCAACATATGAAGTTGTGATTTGGGGAAGCTAGTAGTACCCAATGTTTTCATCAATGTAGAATTAATCAGAGCAATATGTAGCATGTACAATGAGAAAACAAGAACCCTCTACAATTTTAAGGGGGAGGAATGGATGGTCTTAAACAGAGAATTGATTTGTGGGGTCTTCAAACTCAATCTCACTATCAATGTCCCAATAAATTTTGACGAATTGAACAGAGAATATAGCAAAGACAGGTTCAACTACAAAGTCAGATGGCTATCACATCACACAAAGAGGGGCCCTAAAAGGAAAATGGTATCATTTGGTAAAGATGAAATGGAGCAATTCAATGTAGATAGATTTGAAGACTATTTCATCAAGACCTATTATGCTTTGTGTCAAGTACTAGCAATTGATCTTAAAACCCAGATGCCAATTCACTTGATGATGATAGCTGTTGATATTCAACACAAGGACGTGAACAAAGATTTTGATTATGCTTCCTATATTGCTAAGGGCATCCATAAGGAGTTGGTGGCCTTAAAGGGTGACGATAGGATTCTATACTTCAAGTGGTATTCCATGTTATGCCATATTTTTCTGTAATATGAGAAGAAAGTCTAGAACAAAGCTTTGCAGTTAGAGTTACAGAATCCTGAGGAAATCCAATGCCAATTTAAGGGCAAACTCACACCTGGGATATGCACTGCCAGTCTTCAAACTATGTTTTGTTTGAAGAACATTTTGTTCAAGTAGTGCTGAGGTATTTGGGATATCAATGCAGCAAACTATTAGAAAATGTGATGAGATTCTTAAGGCCAAAGGATAAGCTCCCAGATAAAGGCTCGAAGCATAATTGGGGTGACTGTTTTTTGCATTCTAACACAACTATGATTAGGGTTTATGGTGCAGCTGTGGAACCCCATATTTTTCCAAGATATGTCCCAGATAGGATTGAATTTATCGAAATCATGTGGTAGTTAAATAAATCAGATAAGCTGCATCTCAAAGCACACAAGAAAGGCTCATTTTTCCCACCCTCAATTGTATTTTCTGACTTCACCATTACTTCAAAGGAGAGATTGAAGTTATTGGCTCAGAAATTGCAGGCTTATAGAATGAAGGTTGATAATAAAAGAAATTGTCACCCAAAGCATTTTATCGATCAAGTTAGAAGACGGATTGGGAAGTCCTCATTCTACCATGACGTTCATGAGCAGGAAGACTTGATAAGAAATTGTGTTTCTGCAGTTGAGGTCCAAGCCAAGGAAGACAAATGGCTAGAAATTTTGGTAGAAGAAATAAAAAGAAAGAGAAGAGATCCCAACTATAAGGGGGCATTTTTGGAAAATGAAGACCCCATTACCAGAAGGCAAAAAACGTTAGATGAGGTTGATATCCTTGGTTTTAGGACACCTGCACCAACTGCCAGAGTAACTAAACAGAGAATACATTAGTAGGAATGGGAGGTTGAACAACCAATTGTGATGGGTGCAAAGACTGCATCTTCTCAACCAGGATTAGAGCATCAAGAGAGGATTCAATCATTGGTTGATTACTCTATAACAAAGGAAGAAGTAGGAGAGAATATAATTGATGTTGAGTAACTGCAACAAGTCATTGCTTCTCCTCAAAGAATGCAAATAGATGTTGCTCCCCCAAAAAGCATGATGATAGGCCTTGGGGAAGGAGGTGACATTATAAATGATGTGAGGGCTCTAGCTTGCACTAAATTCCTATCTGATAGTGATTTTGTAAAATCCAAGGAATTCAAAGGTCTTCTTATCAAAAAGAAAACAATGATCTTCTTGCAAAAGCTAAATAAGGAGAAGGCTCAAGTGAGTGAAGATGAAATAAAAGAAGTGACTAAGAAGATTATGCAAGAAGTCGAATTTCATGTCAACATAACCCCTGAAGAAGGATGAAGGCAAGTAAAAGAAAGTAGTAAAAGAAAGTGGATAATTATATTGCCTGGATGGGATATAGCATCAGCAATCGCCTTAAGACACAATTAGAAGGCAAGACACTGATGAAGATGTACTGACCTCAAAGGACCAAGCTAAATATTTGTACTTTGGGTCAAGGTTCGGAACAAAATTCGACACTTTGGCAATTTGGGAAATAGTCCCAAAAACAGGAAGCCTAAAGTGGCTAGAGACATCAATGAGCTAACAAAGAACCTGGTTGTTAGGAGATTAAGTGATACAACAGCTCCTCAAGCTATATCTTTGGTGGTAAGCATAGCCCTGTTTAGTGAGGCAGTAGCTAAAAAGTTGCAATCTGATTTTGAAAAGTTGCAAAGGGACTACATCAAGCTGATGCAGGAATACTGAAAAGTACAACCCTTGATTCCCCCTCCACAAAGCATAACATCTGTGCTTGCAACTCCTCAAGCCAACTCAGGAGATATGTCCCAGAAGAGTAAAGACAGTTTCATGCTTAGAATTGCAGAATTAAAGGAGCAACTAAAGCAAAGCAAAGAGGTAGAAAAAGCAACAAAGGAGGAAGGTAAGAAAAACCTAGTTAATCTAGTCAAACGACCTTTCGGGGCACAGATTGTCATGTATCTTGCATAAGTTAGATGACACATGGGCTAATTACAATAATATGAAGAAAGCATATATTAGCCATGTAAATAATGATGTAAATTTGAAAGATATCTTAAGTACATGTATTCCACGTGCGCCATTGATGCAAGGGACCTTCAGCAATGCAAAATTTGATCCAAGTGACCCTGCAGAGCTATCAAGTACACAAGAGGTGATGGGCTTGATATCTGACATCAACCTTTCAAAATAAGTTGGACACCAGTTGAAAGAGAAATTAAATTCTTTTGAAGCTTTGGAAGAGATTCTGATGCCCAAAATTTTGGATGGTAACGGTGAGGTAAAGGTACTAGATAGCTAGAGATCAGATTTTAGTAACATTTTTCCTACTTTAAGTGCATCAATATTTGCAGGTGAAGAAGTGGACTCAGTTTTGTGTAACACTAGTTTAGATAAATTGCTGAAGTTAGATTCAGGGCTTGATAGATTTAATTAGAGACTAAAGCAATATTGGATGCAAGCTAAGTAGCTTACACAAACAAGGTTGAAAAGGTTTTGGCATATAATTGGCCTAGAAAAGAAGTGTATGCATCATGGTTGGAAAAATACAATGGGTAAAATTGATTTTGCTAGGTCATTATGATTCTCCAACATGTTTTCAGCATAATGAGGTTGAGTTCACATGTATTCTTCTACAATAGAATCAACAAAGTTTTGGTTCAAGTGGTTGAAAGGTTTCCCAATTGTTATGGGTTGTTACACCCTTTATGTTTCAATAGGTTCAAGGTTGTCAAATGTAAGAAGTGACAAGTGGGATTGGCCAACGAGCTTGCACACTCATCTCACCTTTAAAAGGGAATTTCTAATTCATTGTAAAGGGTTCTGAGAAATTGTATTTTGGGTGAAATGTAATAGTCAGTTTGGTCTATGAGAGGAAAAGGTTTTGTGTCTGAATCTCTACAAATCTTTTGTGTTGATGTTATAGCGGCGGGTGTTATCCTTCACCTGATTTAAATAATAAATATTAATATTAAAATAAATAAAGCCAGCGGCTACTTATTTATTTGAGGCCGACCCAAGTGAAGTGGCGCCTCTCTTCAAATTGTAATTTATATTTTATTTTATGGAGACCAACTAAACCAAGAATTGCATTGAATAAAGAGACGTATTGTTTCATGAAGAGGTCGATGTAAAAGACGTCTCACTTTGAATAAGGCCAACTTTTCATGAAGAGTCACTTCGATATGTATAAATACAAGACTTCTCACTTCCATTTGGCATCCAATAATAATCAAGAGACAAGTTCGCATAAATTCTGAGAGGAATTCGCTATCTTCAGCAGATCGAATTATTGCTTCAAGGAGATCGACATTGTGAGAAGTCATTATTGATTATTCAATTTGCATCTAGAGAGGTGCTGACATAATTACATCAGATCGGCCTAGAGGTTGGCCAAATTGTAAAGCATATTGCTGCTATTTTATTCAATATATAAGTGATATATTGTTGCTGGGTTTTATCTCCCTCAAGAAGGAGGGTTTTCCCAGGGTATATGTTGTGTTCTATTGCTTAGTTTTGTTTTATTTCTGCTTAATTCAATTCTGGTCATAAAATTAACATGGATCAGAGCTGGTTTAAGCAAGATCAAGATCAGATTTGTTTAAGCAGCGAAATCTTCTTCTCTTCTTCTCATCTAAGGGAGTCTATCTTAGCTTTGAAAATGGTGAACGGACTCAAGGTTGAAGATAGGCTTGATGGTGCATCCAACTTCACCTCTTGGAAGTTCAGAGTTCTTATTGCAATGGAAGAGAATGATCTTCTCGATTTCGTGGAGAGTGATGTGCCCGAGCCATCCGATGAGACTGAGAAAACTCAATGGAAGAAGAATGGCACGAGGGCTAAGAAGATCTTAATTGATTCTGTGAAGGATCATCTTGTGCCAGTTATATCCAAGTTGAAGACGGCCAAAGATATGTTCAAGACTTTGGAAGGACTATATGAGATCAACAACACTAGCAGAGCTCTTGCCTTGAGACAACAGTTTCATCATATAAAGATGGCTAAAGGAGATTCAGTCATCTCTTTCTTCATGAAGATCACTGAGTTGAAAGATCAACTATATGCCATTGGAGATATAGTTGAAGATAGAGATTTAGTCATGTTGGCACTGAATGGTCTTCCTCAATCTTGGGAGCCCTTTATCCAAGGTATCTGTGGAAGATCTAAATTACCCAAGTTTGATCATCTTAGAGCTGATTGCATTCAAGAGGAATCCAGGTTGGCAGCAAGAGGTAATGGACGAAGCTCTCACAATGAAGACAATCATGTTCTTGTTGCTCAAACTTTCAGAAGGAAGAGAAGGGAGAAAAGGCAATTTCAAAAGAAATAGAGATAGGAAATCAGATTTTGCACCTGAACCAAAGAAGAAGAAGGATCTCTCCCATATTCAGTGTTTCAGATGTGACAAGTATGGTCACTATGCTAGAGATTGTGCAACAAGACCAAAGCAACATGCTTCTACTGCAGATGTTGACGATGGCTCACCTCAAAAGGAATCAAGAGACAACTCAAGAGGATTTCTATTCATCTCTGCTCTATCAAGCAATGTTCCAACTGACAGTAGCACATGGTAGATTGATAGTGGTGCTTCACGACACATTACAGGATATTGTGAGCATCTTTCAGACTTGGTAGAAAGAGAAACCAACTTACAAGTGATAATCGGAGATGATGCTTGCTATGTTAGTGTTTGGTAGCTTCAGGAGATATTTTCTCCTTAATTAAAGGCAAGTCGGCCTACATATTGCAATTATTATTTTATATTTTCTTATTTCTTAAAAGGAGGCCGACCTAAGTGAAGAGTCACCTTGTTTTGTATATATACAAGGTGGAGTCCATTCAATCAAATCATCAAGTCATTCTCATATTCAATTGGCATTCTTTCAAGAAGGAGTTCGCACTTAGCAGCAGATCAGTTTCACTTGTATCTTTGCATCAAGGAGTGATGCTATTATTCATTGTATTTATTCAGCCTTGTGTAAGGCCAGACTCTGTATGCAGCATTTTGCACTTCTATTTGATATATATATGAGATATATTTTTGTTGGGTTTTTCTCCCTCGAGTAGGAGAGTTTTCCCAAGGTATCTGATGTGTTCATTCTATGTGGTGTTGAATTTTTTGTTTGCTTACATGTTTGATCTAAAACTAACATGGTATCAGAGCGGGTTCAGGGAAACATCTGATCAGATCTATTTAAGCATTCTGAAGGAGCTTGTCATTCACTGTAATTACTAAGGCATCAATCCTACGTTGGGCAGAGTATAGGATTAGAAGGTGAAGAAATGAGTATCCACAATTTGGGCTTAGCACTTTGATAGTGCAGGTCGAGGTTTTTAGCAGGGTTTTCGAGGAGCAACCTTAGTTAATTGTTGCCGACCATTGTCATTATTTGCCAGCAACTAGGCATGGAGCTACAGAGATATATTGCAGGTTTACCAAGTCGTGATACTCCCTTGAGCTAGGGGCTTGATTATATGCTAGTTCGCACCATGTAGGATAGCCGTCAGAGGTAGGCAAGTGGGCGGATGAATGTATAAGGCAGGTCGCAAGTTTTGGTTTGTTGAAAAATGTGTTAAGGAAAGGCGTACCTGTAGCTGGTAGGTGGGCGTTAAAGATTAAAGGTCCTTGCTGGTGTGTAAGCCATATTAAGGCTGGAAACTCCTTTTGCAAGTTGGCGCAGGTCTGCAACAGCCACTGTAACTGCCTGTGAATATAACCAACCCATGGCGTGAGTATATGAAGGATTGTCGGTTGATATTTTCTAGTGTCGGGCATCTCTTTAAAGCCATGAATATTAAAGCATTCACTAGAGAATATCTATTCTTCTATTTGGAAGCCACTGTGTCGTTTGAAATTGAAAGTGTCAGGAATTCATTAAGCAGATGTCGGGAGGAGGAGTCCGCCTCCACTTCAGATTAAAGTTTCAGGATTCTAATTATTATTTTTTTGGGAAGTGTCTAAGGGAAGAAAACTTCATTCGCCTGGTGAATGGTGTGTCAACACCTACCCGTGATTCTCCAAGGAGGTCGAAGCTTAACCCCTTGGGCCATCATGGCATCAGGATGCCTAAAATTGGCAGGTTCGAGTGAAGGGACCTGTGTTGCCTGAAAATTAAATGAAACTCCTATGTAGTGGGACTTGCATTGAAGCATTCTGTGTGTGAACATTATATCCCATCATGATCAATTATTGCAGAATCTTGCAACTGTTGCAGAAGAACGTGGTGAATTTAATATGGAAGAAGCTTGAGGCTAGCAACGAACTCTTTCCTCTAAGGCATTGATTTCTTTGAAGATGTTTTTTTGAAGTTGCAAACAGTTTTGAATCATTCCATCGCAGCAGATCTGAATCTTTAGGTGCAAAGATCAAGAAAGAACAATTGGTGGATTGTGAGGAAGATTAGACAATAAAGAGATAAGTATTTCATACCCTTGAATAATGTTCATAATCTTTTATGTAGTTATTAATTCATGCATTGGAATAGTGAATCATGTATGCTTCTAGCATTGGTATTTCTCTTTGGGATAGTTTGATTCTATGAACTATTAGTAATCTCTCTAAAAATGCTTCCAAGATGGATCGAGGAGCAAAAGGATGATGAGAGATTGCATTCAAGGGAGGAAGAGCTTGATGCATCCTATGAGGAAGTCACGCAAGCTGAAGAATGGAGACACGGCTTGTTGCCATGGGACTGAGTTGGTGGCACATAACTGGAGACATCTCTCAAAGAGGAAGAATCTATTCAGATTGTCATTGCGATTAGTTTCTTCGAAAAGGAGGAATTAACATTCAAAGGGAGTCAAACAAACCAACAGAGGCAACCTTGGACGAGGAGGTCAGGAAGTTAATGCAAGAACTTGGAGCTTCAGAGGGAGTCACATCATCATGAAGATCTGTTGCAATGTATATTTCTCTGTGACGGAGAAGTATGAGGTGAAAGCCCTTGTAGTGTATATTTCTCTGAGACGGAGAAATATGAAGTGAAAGCCCTTGTAGTATATATTTCTCTGTGACGGAGAAGTATGAGGTGAAAGCCCTTGTAGTGATATTTCTCTGAAACGGAGAAATATGAGGTGAAAGCCCTTGTAGTGTATATTTCTCTGAAACGGAGAAATATGAGGTGCAAGCCCTTGTTCATCTCTGAGACTGAGTTGAGACGTCATGTTGAGAGAGTCCATGACGACATCACGTTGAGAGACTATGTGATGAACCCTCTGTACTTGTGTTTTTCCACACATGGGAATAGCCATGGTGGACGTCATGTTGAGAGACTCCATCACGACATCACGTTGAGAGACTCCATGATGGGAACTTGTACGTGTGTTTCTTTCCACACATGGGAGTAGCCATGGTGGACGTCACTGTAATGAACCCTTCTCAATTGTGATCGATTCAGTTGACCGTTGGCCTATTCCAGAGACCCGTAGGCTACTCGGAGGATGAAATTAGGGTTTCCTATTTTTGAGGAGGTGGTTGCTTGAAGTTTGGAAATTGGATTGCGGATTCTTTCTGGGTTTTCAGAGAGCTTCGCAGTGGTATAGTCTGTTTGGTGTTCCGAGCAACTTCATGAATTTACTATTTTTAGTAAATTCTATTTTTGGCAGTGACCTTGTGGATTTCAGTGCTGTTGGCTCTCGTCTTCAACCAGTTCAGTTGGTAATTGGATTTTTGGCCCTTGGATGCTTTTTCTGGAGAGATAAGTCATTTTCATATTATAATGTTATATTTTAATATTATAACTCCCTTGGCCTAGCATTATAACTTTATGTTGTTTTTAAAAAGGGGACTTTATGGGTGAATGCTTCATCAAGAGATAATTTATATTTTAAGGCCAAATTAAGGGTTGGAGAAGTGGGAGGCCTACTTGAGGGAAAAGACTATTTTTTATAAAAGTGAAATATTGCCTTGAGAAATGGACGCCACCTTTGGAGAGAAAAGAGTTGAAATCAAATTTGAAATTTGGGCACCCTTCTTGAAGCTTCTAGAAGATTCTCCTCAAGTCTTTAAATGTTGGCTTCTTCTCTTCATTTGGACATCTCATATTTTCAGTAAAGTTATGCTGCCGAAATGGTGACAGAATTGCTTCGAGGAAAGCACACCTCCTAGCTTGGCTCATCTTCTTGCTTGAAAGATAGCAACTAGTTGAGAGGTAGATTGTAGTGAGTTATTCAGCATTGTATTTGAGTTTCTTAGCATATTAGTTCAGTTATCTTGCATTTTAGTCATATTTTGGAGTTGTTGATAGACTGATACGCATGGCTGATTGTAGTTTTTGCTCATATTTCATGAAACAAAAATATTATCATTCTGGGTGTTTTTCCTTTGTTCTTCTCAGCCTGGGGCGACCCCTTCCTAGAAGTTTCAGATTTTATTTTGCTGTCTTAGATTTTATCTTGCAAAAATCGCCCTTCTCTGTGCAGTACCATTCTGGTCTACCTGGCAAGTGTTTAGAAAAAAAAATACTTCAGTTTATCAGTTGTTTCTTTGTCTAGTCTTCATTGTCATCATCCTAGCATTCGTTTGCATCAAGTCTCATGTCATTTTGGCAAGTATTGAGTGAGTTGTGAGTATTTTAGTGAGTTCTAGTGTTGCTGATTACTTCATTTCAGTCGCTGGTTTGTCATATCAGTCTTAGATAAATGCAACTTTGTGAGGAGTTCAAGTCTAGGGAGTCTTGTTAAGCATTGAGGAAGTCATATATAATGTTGCAGCATTGAAGAACTTATAATGTTGGGCTATGGCAAGTATTCTATCAAATTGTAAGCTAATTAGTAGTACTATCATCAATTCTCCTTTCTCTCTTTCACTTACTTTATTGTACTTCCCGCTGAATAAGTGGAAGAGGATGTCTTGCCGCCTATTTACTTTCATTTAGTAGTTCTCAGGGATCCTCTGACCGTATGCTCGCCATCATTCGGCGCCATCCTGGTTAGAGTTACTTTCAGCTCATCTTGCATAAGATCCTCTAACCATATGCTCATCTATCCTGGACGCATTCTTGGTTAGAGTTCCCTTCCAGTTCTGCATCCGCATCAGATCCTCTGACCAAATGCTCACACCTTGCCCAACTTCGGGATCCTGGTGTACATCCTGGTTAGAGTTGTTTTCCGCATCATTTTGGTTTAGTGCTAACCTTAACGGGTGCGGGTTGATTGTAATTTGTAATTGAAAAACAAAAAAAAATTAGTCCGGCTCATTACAGTCACGTTGAGAGACTCCATGACGACATCACGTTGAGAGACTCCGTGATGAACCTTTGAGCTTTCCACAAATGGGTGTAGCCATTGTGGGCGTCATGTTGAGAGACTCCATGACGTAGATATCTGGAAAATATCTCCCTAGCTAAGAGGGAGTGTTAGCGTTTGGTAGCTTCAAGAGATATTTTCTCCTTAATTAAAGGCAAGTCAGCCTACATATTGCAATTATTATTTTATATTTTCTTATTTCTTAAAAGGAGGCCGACCTAAGTGAAGAGTCACCTTGTTTTGTATATATACAAGGTGGAGTCCATTCAATCAAATCATCAAGTCATTCTCATATTTAATTGGCATTCTTTCAAGAAGGAGTTCACACTTAGCAGCATTTAGCCTTGTGTAAGGCAAGACTCTGTATGCAGCATTCTGCACTTCTATTTGATATATATATGAGATATATTTTTGTTGGGTTTTTCTCCCTCGAGTAGGAGGGTTTTCCTAGGGTATCTGATGTGTTGATGTTATAGCGGCGGGTGTTATCCTTCACCCGATTTAAATAATAAATATTAATATTAAAATAAATAAAGCCAGTGGCTACTTATTTATTTGAGGCCGACCCAAGTGAAGTGGCGCCTCTCTTCAAATTGTAATTTATATTTTATTTTATGGAGACCAACTAAACCAAGAATCGCATTGAATAAAGAGACGTATTGTTTCATGAAGAGGCCGACTTCTTGTAAAAGACGTCTCACTTTGAATAAGGCCGACTTTTCATGAAGAGTCACTTCGATATGTATAAATACAAGACTTCTCACTTCCATTTGGCATCCAATAATAATCAAGAGACAAGTTCGCATAAATTCTGAGAGGAGTTCGCTATCTTCAGCAAATCGAATTATTGCTTCAAGGAGATCGACATTGTGAGAAGTCATTATTGATTATTCAATTTGCATCTAGAGAGGTGCTGACATAATTACATCAGATCGGCCTAGAGGTTGGCCAAATTGTAAAGCATATTGCTGCTATTTTATTGAATATTTAAGTGATATATTGTTGCTGGGTTTTTCTCCCTCAAGAAGGAGGGTTTTCCCAGGGTATATGCTGTGTTCTATTGCTTAGATTTGTTTTATTTCTGCTTAATTCAATTCTGGTCATAAAATTAACATTTTTTACCAACATAGTCATATTATGATTGAAGCTTATATGAATACATGCTTCAATGTGTCATCATCTCCAATTTGTGATGTAACATTTCCTTTGAATAATATAATCAAAGATTATTGAGTTCCTCGTCAAAATAATAAATCAAAATATGGATCAACTAATTGATATATGTTCAAAGGAACTAGTAAAGGCTCTAGAAAAACATTGGATGCAAGCTGGAGATTACAAGAACAAGAATAAGTTTCTATTGACACCAAACATCTAAATGATGACACTAGGAATTGAATCTAAATACCTGTTGTAGATATTTCTCCTCAGAATTGATTATTCCTACCATATAACCCTTTTAGCTTCATGTAAACTAAACTAACTAAGATGTTCATTTGTATAATTGGATCTTGCACACCTTGTATGATGGTTTGCCTTATCCTGCCAGCAACAAAACTGTTTTGTAAAATATAATTAAACCCTGCTTGCATCCTATTGTACCCAAAACAATTTTTTTGCTTCATTAAGGCACTTTGATCAAAATGGTCTAAATCCTATAAAAGTGTCGTCAAAACTCAGTTTTTGGGCAAACCAAGCATGGGCTTTTTGTGGGTTTAATGTCTATAACATAATGGCAAATTTTGAAAATTTTGAAAATTAAGGTTTTCGAACCTCTATTTTTGGAAAAAAAAACCCTAAAAATAGGATCTTGTCAAAATTGGCTAAAATTAATTTTGATTGGCTTATTTCACGTCACGATCACAGTGGTGAAGTCAGAATCCAGAAAAAGACTGTTAAAGTCTAGTGGGCAGTTTTCACTTTTTCAGGAGAAAAGTTAGGACCTCTAAGGTCGTCAATGGCAGTTGGCCAGTACAAGGTGTCAAAATCTAAGCCTGAAACTCATCACAAAAGATTCTGCGGCGAAAGATGCTGAAAAAGATGTTTCACGATGGAGGGGATTTTCAAATGGTGAAAAATGGAAAAAATATTCT
This sequence comes from Sequoia sempervirens, assembly GCA_007258455.2. Classification (NCBI taxonomy): domain Eukaryota; kingdom Viridiplantae; phylum Streptophyta; class Pinopsida; order Cupressales; family Cupressaceae; genus Sequoia; species Sequoia sempervirens. The sequence continues at coordinate 11,104 of VDFB02331807.1, read as the reverse complement.
AAGTCTGGAAACACTTCACTTTGCTACATGGGAGATACAAATCAACGTGCAAGTCAACTTTGCAACTCAGATTGATTACTGTCAAGTGCATGTTCTTCAAGGTGGTGTGATATCTCTTGAGGCTATACCTTGTATCAGCAAAATATTGTTTTGTGTTGGCTGTGTTGCATTCTTAGTTGATGCTCATATTCGGCCTTCAGATTGGCCTATTGTAAAAGGAGACTTTCCTTATTGAGATTCAATATATAAGTGTTATTTTGTGGCTGGGTTTTTCTCCCTCAAGAGGAGGGTTTTCCCAGGGTATCTGCTGTGTTATTGTGTCTGATTTGAATTAATTTCTGTGCATACAATCTGATCTTTAAAATTTACATGGTATCAGAGCGGGTTTGAGAGGTTCGTGACCAGATTTATCCCTAATCAGCAATACCCTATTCGTTCATTTGTCTAAATCAGTCAAGAATTGAGGATAGACTCGAGGGAGCATCTAACTTCACATCATGGAGATTTAGGATCACGCTTACAGTGCGTGAAAATGACTTGGGTGAGTTCGTGGAGTCTAGCGTTCCTGAACCTGAGGAGGAAGAAGAGAAGTTGCAGTGGGTAAAGAAAGATATTAAAGCAAACCGTTCACCATCTTGACTGATTTAGACAAATGAACGAATAGGGTATTGCTGATTAGGGATAAATCTGATCACGAACCTCTCAAACCCGCTCTGATACCATGTAAATTTTAAAGATCAGATTGTATTAACAGAAATTAATTCAAATCAGACACAATAACACAGCAGATACCCTGGGAAAACCCTCCTCTTGAGGGAGAAAAACCCAGCCACAAAATAACACTTATTTATTGAATCTCAATAAGGAAAGTCTCCTTTTACAATAGGCCAATTTGAAGGCCGAATATGAGCATCAACCAAGAATGCAACACAGCCAACACAAAACAATATTTCGCTGATACAAGGTACAGCCTCAAGAGATATCGCACCACCTTGAAGAACACGCACTTGACAGTAATCAATCCAAGTCAATAACTTCGCCTTCTGTACTGGACTGAACTCGCATGTATGTGATATGAACTAAATGTTGAATGAATGATCACAATGAAATAATCGAATGAATATATATACAATATAAAGAGGCGTGTCACTCCAATCATAACAGGTCGACCTCAAAAGAATTATATCTTTTACTAATTTAATAAGTCGGCCACCTCATAGTCGTGCCTCTTTATTAAATTCGCATCTCTTTATTGAATACATCTATGTTGATGATAATAAACAGCATCATGTGATTCCTTCCAGCCCATCCATTTGTCGATTGAATAAATTAAATGATAGCTTGATGCTATTTAATTTATAAGAGACGTTTATTCTTGAAGAGGCACGAGTATTTTAGAGGTGCTATCTATATGTTAAAGCCGACATTGTGAAGAGGTGCGCTTTATCTTAATGGCACGAGTTCTTATGTGTGCCAACCTATTTCTTATTGGACACGATCTTTCTCTAGACATTTGTTGGAGGCTGACTTGGAGGTTAATGAAGAGACACGTCTCTTATCCACTTATGTATTTATATTCATTGAGTTCCATCCATTTTGCATTCAGTTCATTTGATCATTGTTTTGTCTCAAGTGCGAATTCATTACAAGAGCAGCGCAAGTTCATCATATGTGAAGTGCGACCTTGATGAAGTATTCAGTTTTGTGTTAGCAGATTATATGTAATAGAATCTATGTTAGTATCATCTGTTGATGCATTATTCTGGCCTCTCTCATTGGCCTCATTTGTACAAGTGTTTCTCTTCAAGAATTAATATATAAGAGATATATTAGTGTTGGGTTTTTCTCCCTCAAGAGGAGGGTTTTCCCAGGGTATCTGCTATGTTATTGTGTCTGATTTTGAATTAATTTTCTATGCACTTAATCTGATCATAAAATTTAACAGTCCGTACATGTAAAATGGTGAAATGCAGTCACGTATGTGCATCAGCGGTAATGATGCTTCAATGCAATCAACTCAGCAAGCGATACGGTGTTCGTGAAGCACGAAGGAGGTGAATTTCATCCGAAATTCACTAACTATGGAGGCATTTGCACCCCTACATGCCAAGGGCGCCCTTCAATTTGAAGGCGCAAATGCAATTATCAGTGGTTGCAAATACATTCATCTTCTCCGGATTTTTGTCAACTTTCCAGCAAGCCATCAAGCGAATCCATCAGATTTGCAAAGCACCGACAAACGACAGCGGAAGCAGAAGAAACGAGAAATTTACGCATCAGAAATGGCAGTCAAAATTCAGAATTTATGCCCCTGTAGCCCAGGGGTGCCCTTGAATTAAGCCCGTCAGATGTTAGAATTTGCAAAAACCGTTTCCAGGGGATCTCTTCAGATTCAGCCCAACTCCACGATGAATCCGTTTTCCAGTCCGTAAGACATACTGAGCAACTGTCACAGTTGATCCAACGAGCACGTAAAATGAAAGGAAAATAAAAGTAAAAATATCAAATTGTACCTCTACAAGCCAGGGGCGCCTAGCCTTTTGGCCATCCAGTTGAGGTTTTCGGCAGGTATTGTCTCCACGAGATCTGTTCAAAATCCTCCTAGCTATGCAGTCAATCCAACCATCAACCCTCGGGACCCATCAAACACCCATAGATGAAGAATCGGCGGAAAATTCCAGAGGATAAAGGCGAGTAGAAAAATGGCTATGGAAAAATGCACCTTCCTTGAGAAAGGCACCCTTCTACTGGAGGTCTTAGAAGCAGTTTTCTAGTTTCATCACTCTCGGGAACATCTCTTCCAAGTTGTTCTATCTCCACGATGGGATCATCGGCGCAAGCATCGGAGCAATCCAGCTCCCGGCAGCGAGGGTCAAAGTGGAGCGTTCTATTGAAAGTTACAATTTGCAAAATCATTCTCAGAAGGTCAAATGCGCCCCTGCAGGCCAGTGGCGCCCTTGCATTTGAGGGTCTTAATCCAACTTTCAAGACTTGCATATACAATCATCCTTTGCGGAATTTGCAGCTCCTAGCAATATTTCGTCAGACTTGATCCAACTTCGTGATGAATGTGTCATCTCAGCTTCAGGATCAACCGGGCATCCAGAATACAAGATTAAACAAAGGTTTCGATGACGTTTACAAGGGTTGAAAAGTTGAAAAAGTTTCTAAGTCTGAGTAATGGTGCCCAAAAAGGTCAAAGTTTGACTTTCAAAATTGAAGTGCATGCTTCGGCCGCCCTATAAAGGTGGAGTCAGTTAACTAAATTAAAATAATATTAAAACTTCAATTTTAAATGCCAATTTTACTTGCATGTGTCGTATTTATGCCTTGCATGCTGGGTGGCGCCCATTTCAAGGCCCAATCTCTGTTTTTGTTAACTAAATGCGGTCCAATGAGATAATTGCATCCAAAATTTAGGGTTTTCTCCTGCATGTAATGCCTTAACTCTCAAAAAATTCTTTAAATATTCATTTGGGCGTCCATTATTTTCACAACAGGTTGAAGGCAAACACATTTTTCCTCGTGCAAGCAAGATCTAAAGGCGCTACAGGAAGAATTTTTCAGTGTTCTTCGCATCTACAGGTCCAAATTGTTCAGCAGGATAGTTTTGCATGCTTCATTTTTCAATAGTTTCTTGGTAGGACCATCAGATTGAGACAAGGAGGCAAATTTCTTGAAGATTTACAAAGGCAAAATATAACTTCTATTTTCTCACCTCATAATTCTCTTATCCTTGTCCTAGGTTTTCTTTCACATGTCAAAGTAAACGGCATCTTTTTCAGTATCTAATCATCTGGGTTTGTTCAGCACGGCTTTCTCTACAAAACCCATGTGCTACAATTTTTTAGAAAAAATTGCCTCGTAGCTTCAATTTTTGAAGCTTTGCTTTTTTCCAAAGATTCCTTTGCATGGTAGAGGAAAAGTCAAAATTTTAAAAAATGAAGAATCTAGGTGTGATCAGCACATTGGCGGTAACAAAACCCATATATCAAGCATGTCGAGTGAAAAAGCATTTTTTCGAATTTCTAACATTGGGGGTTTGCTTAGAAACATTTTCTCTACAAAACCCATGTCTCAAATTTTTTTTGTAAAATTTGCCCCTCGACAGGATATTTTTAGCCTCATCAAGAGCTATTTTAGCTTTCCAGAAGTTGTCAGAATATAGCGTGTTTACAGTCAACAAGGGAGTTTTTCATAATGCAATTCACTCAGATTGAATTCAAGACCAAATCAGTCTTAATTCACGATTTCATCAGAACGACTAATACAGATTTGCATTAGGTGGATCCAAAATTTGACTTGAACGCTTCAGAGATAGACCAAATTACTGTTTAGAACCTCAAAGAATCAGGGTTGCTAGAAGCTGCTTCACTTCCCATCACAGCACAATGTATAGAGTTTGTTATGGCTTGTGTAAAGCATTACAACTCTACTACACAAGAAATTCAATCAATGGATGGGGGAATGATATGCAGTCTCAAGCCCAAAGACATCGAGAAGTGCTTGAGTATTCCTCTGAATCCAAATAATTTGGTCATTTCCATGGAAAAGTGCAAGAAGGCGTTCAATGCTGATAAGGAAAAATGTTACGGAAGAATGGCAGAGAGATGGCTCAAATAGAAAAGGACTAGTTTGCCAAAGAATGTGGGTCATGGAGAGTTCAAAGATGAATAAGCGGTTATGATCACCCTTCTTAACCGTGTCACCGGTCAGGCAGATGCTCACAAATTTCAGCCATGGATGTATTATGTCATGGCTCAGATCATCAACAAAAAGGAGCACTATGACTGGGCATCTTTGATCAACGATGTTCTCCACAAACAATTGACCAGCTTCTTGGTTGCTCACGAATTTCACGTGTTCATACCTCGTGTATCTAATAGCCTTCCAAGGCCAGTTTAGAGGATTGAATATTGTAGGGATTCTAAGTGTACAAAGGGTTCATCAGTACTACTCACAACTTGAGTTCACACAATCCGAGCGACACTTCAAGCAAGTGCAGGAGGCTTTTTTAATGTACACCGTGAGAAATATTGATCGAGAGCTACACGGGCGTATTTCAGCAGAAACTAAATCAGCAATGGTAGAATGGGCGGATTGGTTCATCCAATTCCCTACTTTTACTTACATTCGCGTGTATGGATACTCAGGCCATCCTGCCATGTTACCCCGTTATCCCTTAGATAAGGTGGTGTTCATGGAATTTCTATGGTAGTTGTACGAGGTCCACTCTTATATGCACAACAAATGCAAGCTAGCTGCCACTTTTCCATTACAAATGGGAATTTATAGGTGCAAGACAGCAGCTGACACAAAGGCCATGAGTAATGAGATGGAGAGGCTTAACCTTAAGTATCTCGTCGAGAGACACTCATATGACCCTTGGGGTCACATTTCAGCATGCCTTGACGATCGTTCTTCATACAAGCCTTCTATAGAAGACTATTGGTTCAACTATGAGGACGAATTCAAGGTGCAAAGACGCAGCTACGGCAGGTTCACCCTTTCACAGATTGTCGATTTGATGTCAAAGGGTGTGGAAGGGTTATCCGATGATGATGGGGATGTCACACTTCCTCAATTCTTTCAAGATCAAGTTGACATGTAGCCTATTCCAGTTGTTGATTGGTACGCCAAAGAATGCACATTTGTAAAGGAAAGAACAAGCAAAGTTGTTAGAAATAGCAAACTTTACTTAGATAGCAAAAGGATGAGAAAGGAAGCCATTCCAAACACAGAGCCGCCACTAGTGGTCACTTCACTGCCTTCCACATCAAAACCAAAGCCCAGAAAGAAGACATGGAGTAATCCTCCTAAAGGAAGCAGGATGTCGCGAAATACAAAGGGAAAAGCACCAATTGTTGATTTGGACCAGCAAGAGCATCATATGGAGATAACCACAAATGCAATTGAGAACATGCCAGAAGTAAAGGCAAAACCTCCCATGCCATCCGATTCACATTGATTTAGACTCACCACCACGTAGCAGTGCTTCTACACATTCACATTCATCAGGAGTTCGTAGGATGAGCACTGATCCTTCTAGTGAAATTAGTCGAGACTCTGTCTTGGCTTGAGAATTAGCTGGGTAGGAAGAGGAGGCAGCCATCCTATAAACTGGACTTCTTAGATTTTGATCATGTCTATCAAGATACGCCAGATAAAAAGATCAAGAAGCAGATTCATGTTGAAAGGAACGCTAACAAGGAGATCATCATTGAGACCGTTGCGCCACCAAAGGATAAAAGCTTGAATGAGGTAGAAGTTGATTTCACCTTAATAAAGGTCAACCTTGGCAAAAGCACACGTCAAGCAGATATGGATCTCCTTGGAGTTGCAACGGAAAGCATAAGGGAGAGAGTAATAAAGGATGGTGAAGATAAAGCAGCCCTCAAGGCTGAGAATCAGCAGCTTCGTCAGTATATCTCCAACCTTATGCACAACACTGAGAACGTCACCACCTTGCTCCCGCAGATGTTAGAGTTACTAGCAGAAGAAAATCAGCTAAGTCAATTGGTTGTATATGGGAAGCGCCTAAAAGACTGGGAAGAGGAGTTCGTCACAAGGGGTTGCTTCATACTTTCATAATTGTACCAATTAAGGTATAATGCCCATGAACTTCATCTACACATTTAGGAATCAGAGCAAGACTTGGCGGTAGACAAGCCACGGAATGAGATCATGATCTCTCACCTGAGGACGGCATATGACTCGATCACTGAAGAAGAAGATAAGGAAGCAATCTTTACTTGGAGAGAACAATTAATCTTCAAGTTAAAGATACATGAAATAATTTATGCAGAGTTGGCCGAGAGCAGAGAAAAGGTGACAAGTGCTATCAAGTTCATGAGAAATTTCACGTCAAGAGTCCCTTGCCAGTATTAGCGTGAGGGTGGTGAGTACATCAAGCTCACTGATGTACAGTCAAAGATTCAAACACTCATCCACGGTATTTTTAATGGTGATTCAGTTGGCTGTAAGTTGGATCAACTTACAGTCATGTCAGCATTATTTGATGAGGCGGCCAAGAGTAAAGGAGAACTACAGAGTCAGATCACAGACAGTGAAGAGATGCTGCGGAGATACCGAGTACTTCAGAGAAGTATCAATGCTCCAGATGGTGATGCTATCAACAACCTCATGGAGGGGTTAATTGCTCGAGATCACGGCAGTGAAATACAGATCACGACGTCCCACCTTTTCAGGATAGACTTTAGACACAGGAGTTAACTTGATGCCTCTTTCCAAGTTAACTCGTTGTCCCACATATCATGGCATGTCTATTTTGGAATCATCTATGTATAGTTGGAGTTCTCAATTAGTTTTCAGTTTCAATTAATTAATATTAGTTGTCAGTTAACTCTCATATCAATAAGGACTTGAGTGTTGCACAGTCCAATTAGTTTAGTTTAGAATTAGTTAACTGAGGTAGTTTTTCCAGTTAATTGCTCAGTTGCATACATTTAGGTTTAAGAATAAATCTTGCATGCTTGCAAGACTCGTGTTAACTCGAGGAGATTTTAGGGTTCACTACTCCTCCGAGCTTCTATAAATAAGAGCACCCTTGCTCATTTGTATTTTAACTTTTGCTGCAATAACAAATTGCTGAGCCACCTCGCCGTGCAATATAGCTATTTTGTACTTGTTCACTTTGTTAATATAAAGCTGGTTTGATCGTTCATTGTGTGATAGGTCCTTCATACAATTTGTTGTCCTAGGTTTATTTGTTTCTAATAAGGTTGTTTCATAGCTACACCTCAAATAGGAGTCCCTCCTCCTTGGGAATTTAGAAATAAAGTTTATTGTGTGATGTTATTAATAATCTTTCTTTCATATCTACACCTCTGATAGGAGTCCCTCCTCCTTGGGAATTTAGAAATAGAGATTGTTTCCAATAATCTCCTTTCAGCCTACACCTCAGATAGGTGTCCCGCCTCCTTGGGAATCCTGAAAACTAGCTTGCCGTTTGATGTTGTTTCCAATAACCTTCATTTCAGCCTACACCTCGGATAGGTGTCCCGCCTCCTTGGGAATCCTATTATAAAGTTTATCGTCAACTATTCCCTATTCCTAATTCTTCTTGCTCTGTTTATCTAGAAGAGATAGGATAGTTTTAGCATTATCCTAGTTGTAGTTAAGATCTGCAAAACCAGAGAAAAACCTTAGCTGCGATGTATTAGTTTTCTTAACCTTGTGCCTCTTCCAGCTGAGTCAAAAAGATAGGATTTTAGAATACTTTACTTTTTAAGCATATCAGCGAAAGAAGGAGCTTCCCTTCCTAATTTGAAGAGCAGTTAATACTATGCATAGCTGTCCGTTGCCAATACGCACTCCAGAGGTGCGAATTGTAACGCCAACACATCCATATAGTTTGAGTGGCTGATTTCCCATTGTTTTTTGTTTCTGTGGGTGTATACCTATATCCTTAGCACATCTTCACCCTTCTCTAGATCGATTTACCTTCTACTTGCTAAATATCCTCAATGCTTCTAGCAATTTCATGGTACTTCGGGGGACAGTCTGCAACTAGCATGCTCCTTTTGTTGTCAGAAAGTATGTCTATATTGTTTCACAAAAATCTCTTTGCTTCAATGTTCAAAAATCAGCCATAATGTAGACATTGCAGTATTCTTGGTGCATTTGTGCTTTGACACCAGAAAAATTAGCTATTTATATTAATTGCAAGAGACAATGTCTATAACTTGCAGACGTATTTAGTAAATAGGTATTTTGATTATTGTAACTGATTGACATAAAAAATTCAGGAATAGATGGGAATACATATTTCCGACAAACAATGTACTCCATTCTCTATGAATTTAATATATCATTTCCAGATACAAACAAATAGAAGCAGTTAACAAGGATGTGAAAGTGGTGCCATGGAGTCACATGAATTATAAATTTATAAGTGATCGCATGAACTTAATAATTACAAATGATAAAACAATTGTAGCATCAACTGAAGCTTTGCACTACAATAATGAATGAGAGAAATTAAACAAGAGAAAATAAGAGGAACTAAACAATACATGTATTTTATAGAGAAAGATCAAAACTCAAAAAAGTACCTGCAGTTCCAAGCACTAGCATAGTCACAGCTTAATATGATTAAGACTTTGCTGTGGCTCATTAGTTCATTTTCTACAGCTTCTATATCCAACGTACGTCTATCTTGTCCAACAATTTCTAATGAACCTTCTGGTTCATACACATAAGGAAAATGAATGTTGTTTTGTGAGGGGCAAACAAGACATTCATACCGCTGGCGTGCAGATAGATAAGCAGATTTTGCAGTCGTATAGAGAGGAGACAAAGCCTGGACAGATATGGCAAGCTTATGATCTCCACTCCAAAAAACAGATCGATCATAAGATGCCTCTCTGCTGGGTTTTGTATCTCCATCTGCAGCAAGCAAAAAATTTGGTTTTCCAATAGAACCTTCAAAGCATGAAGATTGAAATGCTATAACTATATTACTCCTACCAACTATAGATTGTTGCATGTCTCCACCAAATGATGCAATAGGCTCTTTTCCTTCCAGAGAATGGAATATTGCCAGTTGAGAAGGATGTACAAAGCCCACTTCATTTCTGTGAGGCCATTGAAAACAAGCAATTAGTAATGAAATTAAGAACTTTTGACATGTAGAGATATTTACCAAAAATTAATGCAAGACAGGCATTTATTTTCCAAGAAATAGAATATGTTATCATCATTTGTTAGTATGGCAGGCCTGGCAAGACAAGTCAGAGTTGTGGTCGGAGTAAATGTTTATAAGAATTACAGAAGACCTAACAGAGCTGACCTTAGAGTGCTCTTAACAGCCCTGAGTACCTAACAATGAGAACTATTGAATACCTATACAACCACTAGATCTATAAAATATTAAAATGAATGCTATTTTGGCTTAGTAATGAAATTAAGAACTTTTGACATGTAAAAATATTTACCAAACATCAATGGAAGACAGGCATTTATATTCCAAGAAATACATTGTGTTATCATCATTTGTTTGTATGACAGGCCTGGCAAAACAAGTCTGAATTGTGGTCAGAGAAATGTTTATAAGGGTTACGGAAAACCTAACAAAGCTAACCTTGGAGTGCTCTTACCAGCCCTGAATACCTAACAATGAGAACTATCTAACACATATACAATCACTAGATCTATAAAATGAATGTTATTTGGGCTTATCAAATGCTGTTTAAAACATTTTACGAACTGCAAAAAACTAGTCTAAGTCCATTTATTAATCCAAAAGGAAACATGATGCACAACCCAAGTACCTTTCTGAATATATTTCATTTGTATAGATCTCACTAAAATCTAAAATATGCATCAGTAGGTTCGTTTTACAGACATGAAGGTGATTCTGCAATTTATTTTAAAATCAAACTTTTATGCCGATACACAGTAAAGGAGCAAGATATTGGGGGTTGATTCAACCTTTATAAGAAAGTCACCATATTGTACTCTAGACTGGAAAAAAACAAAATAGGGCCTCTAGATTATAGTCTACATTGATAATTATTATTTAATTTCAGCTTTTCATCCACTTAAAAAATAATATGCAGAAAGTTAAAACCATATCAATCCCATTTAAATTCCATGTCTCATGGATAACCAAAAATTAAAACTAAACTAAAAGAGATACGCTTGACTGGACTTCTGCCATATGTACTTTGTCCATGACATGCAGCCAAAACCAAGAGTACCCTCCTTCCTCTTGTGACCATCATGCTAAGTAGCTTTGCCTTAGGGGGCGAAGAGGATATTGATAAAATACAAATGCTGAGGATGAAAGTGTTGAGCCAATTGTGTCTCTATCAACCCAGCGCAAGAGAAAAATACTTCCAACTCAACCCATAAAGCGTGAGAAGACAGAATTCAATACTTCAGGTAAAATTTCTAAAGCTCAATGTTAAAAGCAAACAAATATCATGATTCACAATAATGAAGGTTTCATTTTTTAAGGAGCCCAAATGAAGATGGATTCTAACAGAAACGTGCTCTTACTTCAAGACCTATCCCACCAAAAATCAAAGCAGAAATAAGGACATCAGCTCATCTCCTTAGCCCTGACCCAGAGTTTAATGCA
>VDFB02331806.1:0-23810 GCA_007258455.2 Sequoia sempervirens | reverse complement strand
TGGGCTTATACAAGATAGCATGATTTTAGTCACCACATACCAACAACCACTTCCCTTATGGGATGGAGGTTTATCTAGTTCTATTTAGATTACACGCTATATTTTGTTAGTTTGTTATTATTTTCATGTTTTCTCTTGAATTTAGTTAAACAATCTCATAGGGAGTGTTTGATTTGGTTTTTTAACATTTTTGACACTTGTTTGTTGATCCTTGTTAGTTGATTACAGATTTGACACTCACATTTTGGTGCTAGAAGGAGGGTTAACCAATTTATCTTGCTATTTTTGGCCTAAAATTTCATTTTGTATAGTTACAAGGGAGAGACGATGCCCTTGCAACATACATTGTCACTTTTTCTTATCATGTCAATTTTTATTTTAGAGCCACATTCACCACATCGTGTTGCATTTGCACATCATTGTCATGTCACTTTTGATTTAGACCCACATTTGATCTTTCTTTATTTCGTCTTACTTCTAGTTCCACAAAGCATCGCCTATGAAATTACATCGCATTCATTGTCACTGTCCTCTGCAGAGTGTCGTCTTCACTTTCACCAAAGTGCCACATTTTCTTATAGCATCATTTTTTTGTAGTTGCAGAGCGTCGCATTTGTTGCACAACATCACCTTTGTAGGAAAGGGAGGAAAACTAAGTTGGAGACTTAAAATCATTTTTTTAATGCTCATTGTAATAGCTTAGGTTTTCCAATTCTACATTTTATTTCCTATTCTAGGACCAACTAGAGTTATTTTGGGCATAAAATATACAAACAACTCAAGCTTTGTCAAAGTTGGTTAAAATTGAACATTAGGAACTAACTAGAATTTGATTTAGTTTTAAAATTGAACAAACAACTTCATACTTGGTTTTTTGTCCTCTAAAAAGAACTAATCATTTCTTTGAGGCTTAAAATGAACTTATTTTTTCATTTTCTTGTAATTTTCTTTGTAATTTGTGTCATTCGAATGTGTATACACTTCTCTCGCACTTCACAAAAATATCGAGAATCAAAAGAATTCTAATGACATTAGTTATCTAAAAAATTACCTACACATTTCAAATTTGGGTTTAAAATTGAACAATCATGCTATTGTGAGAAAGAGACATTGTGTGTGTTCCCTCCTTGTACTGTACGCATACTGGGTGGTGGAACTACAAGTGTACTCCCTCATTTTTGTTACCTTTAGAGGTTCCTACCTAATAACAACTCGAAGGTGCCTCCAACGATTTTTTCACTTAGGCCGGTATATAAATGGATAAGACAAAACTATCCAATCCTCATTGTATGTTGGCCTTAGTCATATAGTGTCTTTTAGAATGGAGTACCACTGTAAAAATTATAAGATCCCCTAGTGGGATTGATTAAAGCCTTTAGTGGCTTGCTAGATGCTTGCAAGGTGTGATGTCCTCGATTACCCGAACTAAGAACCAATTTGTTTAGAAGCCAAAATCCTTACTATTTGTTGGTGCAAGAACAGTCATTCTGAAGCTGCCCCACACTTGTACTATTCAAAGTAGAAATGAAATAAATCCTTTTAATCTCTGGATTTTAAGGATTTTGGGATTTGGTGGTTCTAAGAAGTTTGTGTTGTGGAGGGGAGCTAGTGTCGCCAAATATCTAGTTGTTCGCTTTGCCTTAGTGTTTGGTGAAATCCAAGTGGGGACTAAAAAAATATTATCCTTTCTATCCCAAGTTTGTGCAATTTGTGAGTCAATTAAATACTTTGCTTCAATCTAAAACTTTTAAACAAACATTCAACATGTCATCAAAATTTCAAACCCTTTGGAAAGAGCAAATATCCTTGAAGATTTCACATATTACTACTTGTCCCTAGGAATTCTATTCTTAGAGGCTTCTAAATATTTGGACCCATATCTCAATTTTCTCTCTCTAAAGTCAACCTAGGAAAACTATGCCTTTGATTCTTTAATTTTCACATAATGGATCTTGTGGAATGAAAAGGAATTGAGACATAGACATTCAGTTTGAAAACTAAGCAAGAAGTGTTGATGTGGTAAGAAGATTCCATTTAATCAAAGATAAAAGACAATTGAACCCAACATATGTGTTTGTTCAAATGATTTCCTGCAAGATCAAAATCCCAAAACCAAAGTCTATCAATCATCATAAGCATCTTAGTCCAAAGGATCTTAAGAAACATCTTTCAACACTTCACGAAGTCAAAGATAGATTGGTCTATAACTTTTACAAATGTGCTTCAAAGGATAATCTAAACATGTATTCATTCTATTATTATCAAAATTTGAGTCTTTTCTAACGTTTTGAGTATCTCACATTATAGGGTTGAAATTTTTAGAGTTATAGCATGTTCTTCAATATCTTGGCCTTGTAAAAAAAATTTCTCTAGGTTCATTTAGGATCAAATAAACACCTTCATCCATCCCGAACATCAATCAAAACCCATATCACAAACAAAATTTTGGAACCTTGGAAAAAATCATTCATGCTATGCTTTTGGTAATCCTTCAAATCGAAATTTAAATCACCTTGTTTGGCTAAGTATGTGTGGATGAATCCTTCCTCATACACTTAGTTAAATTATCACCTTGTGGACAAGTTTATCCCAAGATAACATCTAACATCTTGGGGTTTATAATTTCATTATCCAAAATCAAATCAAATCAAATCCAAAAGTCTCAAAGTCTAGTATCCCTCCAAGGGTATTAAAAGTTCAAACATCCATATCATTCATCCTTCATTTATCTCATCACCATCATTTGATCCTTAAACATCCCATATTTTCTTTTTGTACCTAAAGTTTAGACCAACCTAAGGAGTTAGAGGTTTACCTCCCATATTCCTAAAATTTGATCTTTATTTTATGGTCCAAAAAAGATCTCAACACAAGAAAAACATGGAGTAAAACAAAGAAACATCCACTTCGAGTGACTTGAGTCAAACTACATCTGAATTCAACCCCATGGGATCTAGCAACCCCCCACTTAACCCCCCTCAACTACCACAAGATCTTCAAGAGGAAGGTTGTCAAGTGGAGGATTTCACCAACAACTACTAAGGAATGTCCCAAGATGAGATAATTGAGCTAGTCCAAAATCTTGAAACACACAAGATTGTTAACACTATCATGAGACTCAATCCCACACAATACATGTTAGCATCAACAAAGAAAGGGGTTGAACTCCCTTCTGATTTTGATGTGAGTACTATTCTGGTACAACCTCTCAGGAATATGCCATTGGTATCATTCACACCTTCTTTCCAAAACATCATCCAACCCATCATACAACCAACATCTTCTCATGCTCCAAGTCAACCCATGTCCACCAAAGGGAGTTCATTACTCCAATATCTTCAAACACATCCCCTTGTAAACAACAAGACCCAAAAAAATCTATATGTCCCACTCATTTTCCATGACACCAACAATTCATCTACCTTCGCCGAATCATTGAAATATTCTCTTGATACACAAGTCTCTTTCCCCATGATATCATAAGGACAAGAGGGTTTATTTGGACAAGGGGGAACTTCTGATGCATCATCATCACTTTTACAAGGGAATGCACCTCCAATCTTCCCATCATTTCCTCTTTTAACATCAACATCCACACCAATCCAAGGTTTAGGGAAACCCCCTTTACCCAACATACCAATCTAAAACCAATCAATTCAAATCAATCCTCCAATCACAAATAAAATTCACACATCAATCATACCAAATCCTTTGAGCATGCCACTAATATCGCAACACTAGGTGGCACCAATCCAAACATCTCAACCAATCATCACTCAATGTAAAATACCAGAAACTCTCCAAAACATGGTCTCCCAAGGACCTAGCACATCAACCATACCATCTACCACTCAACCTCTTTTCATTATTCAACAAGCACCTCTAGAACCACCTCAACAAAATATTGCTACCTCATCTCATATCATTCTATCAAATCCCCCACCTCTACCACCAAATCCAAATATGGAAAATTAATACAACATCACATTACAAGAAGCCCAACAAGCATATCAAAAGGAACTCCAACAATTCCAAGCTCAACAAGCTATACAACAAGCCACAAAAGCAACGTGACAAGCCGCACAACAAGCACAGGCAGAACAAGCCACATAATAAACACAACATGTTGCCCAAGCACAAGTGCAAGCTTTATGTAGATGGAAACAAGCCACACAACAAGCACAAGTTGTACAAGATGTACAAGTTGCACAAGCTGCACAAGTTGTTCAAAAAGCTCAAGCTCAAGCATAAGCTCAATATCAAGCAAAAAAATACCAAGCACAAGCCTTGTTACAGAAACAAGCTTATCCACAAGCTTTGCAACAATACCAAGCACAACAACAAGTAGCTCAGCTACAAGCCCAACAACAAGCATTGTTGATGCAACAACAACAAGCATTGTTGATGCAACAACAACAAGCATTGTTGGCACAACAACAACTACAGGCATACCAACAAGCATTGCTTGCACAAAAAACTTACAACAACCTCTTGCAAAAATGCAACCAAATACCTTGAACAAAAACAAGCAAGTCAACCCACCACTCACTCAAGCAACAATACCACCCCAAAACACATTCATCCCACCACCCAATCCACAAAATGATTTTTCTACAAAAATTAAACTACTCTCACAATAAGTGTTGTACATATAATTAGGAAAGACAACAAAATCACAAGGAAATTTTTTTCCCTATCCATTTGACAGAAGCATTGCAATGATTCCATTCCCACAAGGATTTGAGATACCAAAATTTGACAAATATCATGGGACTAGCAATCCTGAAGATCACATCAGGGAATTCCATGTACACTATATGGAAGCTGCATATGACGTTTCTTATCTAATGTGACTCTTCCCTTGAAGTTTGGCTGGTCCAGCAATGGAATGGTTCTCCCGCCTTCCCCCCGAAATTAAAAAGTTTCAAGAAATAGTGGACTTACTCATATAGAATTAATCATTTAACATAGGCATGCACGTGAGCTTGGAATAATTGTGTGGCCTAAAACAAGCCAAGGGAGAAACATTCCCATCCTTCTTTCAATGATGGTGATCCAAGGCCAACAGAAGCAAATGGGCTATGTCAGAATAACAACAAATTGAGACTATCATCTCCAACCTTGGAGAGACCTTGTCTTTTCATTTGAAAATGCAATGCATAACAACCTATGACCAATTGATCCCTAAGGCACTCAACATCGAAAGAGCCCTTATAGCACAAGGAGGCACACCCACATATCAGGACAATCGACCATCAACAAGTTATAATGACAAACATCACACATGGGAAAAAAACAAAAATGTCACTAATGATGGTGTTGTCAACACCAAAGTTATCATTAGTTCCCCAAGGAAAAATACACAAACACAAACATATCAACAACCACAAATAAATACCCTAAACAACACACAAGCCAACCCATCATCATAACAACAACCCAACAACTAAACAGTCAACAACCTAAATACTCAAGGGGGACCACCCCCAAAGAACAGATATCCCCCTAAATGAAAATACACACCACTTAGGGAACCAATCAAATCTATCATGCAATAGTTGGTACAAGCATATCTCATAAAAATCCCTATTTATGAAAAATATCAAGAGCCTCAAGTTAAACCACCATGGTATAACGAGAAACATCTCTGTGATTTTCACAAAATAAAGGGACATACGACAGCTAGTTGCATGCGACTTAAAAATTTGATTCAAGATCTCATTAATGACAAGACCATAACCACTGAACAACCCGCAAGAAATCAAGATCTTAAAATATACACGAATTTGATGCCCGATCACAATAAAGGAAACAACAATGGTAAGAGAAAGTACAATAATGTGAACCACGTTTATGACCATGTTGTTACCTCCTTGGATGAGTGGGTAACAATTGTCAATATCAAAGGATCTAGAGCTGAGTGTGGAGTCACCACACGTGGCAACAGAATTACCATTCCATGAACTTCACCACCACCCAAAGCACCTACTACCAATTGAAATTCAATCCCTAATGGTTAAAATGTCTTAGATCAACTGAAAAATATTCCCGAATAGGTTTCCATCATGGAGTTGCTAAAAATCTAGCTCGCACATAGGAAAATCCTAGAAAAAGAACTAGCTACACCCTCTATCCCAATGGATCTTGATGCAGACTAGTTCCAAGCTATGGTCAGACATATCACCACACCACATCTCCTCACATTTTTTTAGCAAGATCTCCCAACCCAACCATCTCACAACCGTGCACTCCATCTTGATATCTTAGTCGACAAGAATAAAGTCTAACGAGTCTTGGTGGATGGAGTTGCAGGTTTGAATATTTGTACTCTAAAGCTAATAAGGAATCTGGGATTCTCTGAAGATGTCATTGAGAAAGGTAAAGGTATCACTATCAGGGCTTATGATGATCAAGAAAGGTTGTCTCAAGGCACCATTCAACTCCCTATTAAAGTAGGGCCAACAATCATGGAGACTACTTGCCAAGTCCTTGACCTTGAACTCCCTTACAATACCTTCTTGGGGCGCCCATGGATCCATGGGATGCAGTTGTTCCATCCACATTCCATCAATGTGTTAAGTTCCCATATTAGAATCAAGAAGTCACGATCCATGGTGACCCCAAACCATTCTATTATTGCAAAAATCTGGAGACCAAGTATCATAAAATCCCCCAAGTTTGGAAGAATGATGAGGGACCCACATCTCCCTATATAAACCCATCCACCCTAGCCTCCACTTTTGATACAAAGACACCCTCGATTCTAGACATCCCTGATATTAAGGTTATTATCCAAGATAATGGTTGTGGAGACTATAAAATGAAGAAGAGTGCCTTTGTGATATGAGGGTTACCTCAGTTTCCTAGATCCTATGGGAAGCCACAACCAATCGACACAACATCTCAGACCTTCAAAGTAGAACCTACCACCTTCAGAAAATGGGGAGACCTAAGTAAAGAGGTGGTAGATGAGAAAGATGTATCAAACTTTCTATATCAAGATAAAAGACCTATACCAAATCTTCCCATGGAGGAAAGCAACAAAGGTCTTCAATTAATGCGTGGATAGGGCTACAACAAAAATGAGAAGCTCGAGAAAATGAAAATGGCCTATTAGAACCTATTATTCCTAAGAAGCACATGAAGAATCTTGGCCTTGGATGTACCCCTATGAAGATAACCATTATTGGAGGGAGTTGCTAAAAATCGCTCACACATAGGAAAATCCTAGAAAAAGAATTAGCTACACCCTCTATCCCAATGGATCTTGATGCAGACTAGTTCCAAGCTATGGTTAGACATATCACCACACCACATCTCCTCACATTTTTTTAGCAAGATCTCCCAACCCAACCATCTCACAACCGTGCACTCCATCTTGATATCTTAGTCGACAAGAATAAAGTCTAACGAGTCTTGGTGGATGGAGTTGCAGGTTTGAATATTTGTACTCTAAAGCTAATAAGGAATCTGGGATTCTCTGAAGATGTCATTGAGAAAGGTAAAGGTATCACTATCAGGGCTTATGATGATCAAGAAAGGTTGTCTCAAGGCACCATTCAACTCCCTATTAAAGTAGGGCCAACAATCATGGAGACTACTTGCCAAGTCCTTGACCTTGAACTCCCTTACAATACCTTCTTGGGGCGCCCATGGATCCATGGGATGCAGTTGTTCCATCCACATTCCATCAATGTGTTAAGTTCCCATATTAGAATCAAGAAGTCACGATCCATGGTGACCCCAAACCATTCTATTATTGCAAAAATCTGGAGACCAAGTATCATAAAATCCCCCAAGTTTGGAAGAATGATGAGGGACCCACATCTCCCTATATAAACCCATCCACCCTAGCCTCCACTTTTGATACAAAGACACCCTCGATTCTAGACATCCCTGATATTAAGGTTATTATCCAAGATAATGGTTGTGGAGACTATAAAATGAAGAAGAGTGCCTTTGTGATATGAGGGTTACCTCAGTTTCCTAGATCCTATGGGAAGCCACAACCAATCGACACAACATCTCAGACCTTCAAAGTAGAACCTACCACCTTCAGAAAATGGGGAGACCTAAGTAAAGAGGTGGTAGATGAGAAAGATGTATCAAACTTTCTATATCAAGATAAAAGACCTATACCAAATCTTCCCATGAGGAAAGCAACAAAGGTCTTCAATTAATGCGTGGATAGGGCTACAACAAAAATGAGAAGCTCGAGAAAATGAAAATGGCCTATTAGAACCTATTATTCCTAAGAAGCACATGAAGAATCTTAGCCTTGGATGTACCCCTATGAAGATAACCATTATTGGAAAAGGTACCCCTTTTAAAAAAGTCAAAGCTTCTCCTCAATTACCACTATCCACAGGTATACCTCTAGATAACTATACCTTGAATATAACTTATGTGTGTGATGAGGATCCCATCATTGACTTACCCATGTTATTTTAGGATTCCTCCCCTTTTATGATTATGAGTGTGTCTTTCAAGTTGAGTAAGCAAACTACCAAATTAAATCTTGTCTACCCCAACTGATAGACTGTGACCAACAAAGACCACTGAGTAACCACAAAGGTCTACCCCTAGATAACTATACCTTCGATATAATTGATGTGTGTGATGAGGATCCAATCACTAAACTACCCATGTTATTTAAGGATTCCTCCCTTTTTATGATCATGAGTGTTTCTTTCGAGTTGAGTAACCAAACCACTGAATTAAAGCTTGTCTACCCCCAATTGATAGATTGTGACCAACAAGGACCACTAATCTTAGACACATTCGAAAATGATGAGGCTCTCTCGGAATTCATGAGACTAAGGGATACTCTACCATATGGAGATCATAAATCAGGGTTTGATATTGAGTTGGACATACATGCATACTATGGGGAAATGATTGAATCTCTCAGTCGTAAAATAGAAAACCTAAGAGTAATATCTAGGTCTCTAAGTGAAAACCACATTGTGGCACTTTCTAACCTGAAAATAGTAAAAAGAAAGGGCGTATCTGATGGTGAAAACCTCTTTGACATGCGAAAGGATGAGGAATTGAATCTTCCCCTTAGTGTCATCTATCAAGAAAAATCAGCAATACTGGAAAAAAATGCAACCCATTCAATCTAGGAACCAAAGAGACACCATGCATCACTTTCTATGCAGAATCACTTTTGATCGAGGAACAAGAAATTCTAGCTACATTTCTAAGAGAAAGAAAATTTAATTTTGCATGGACCTAAGCTGACATGATCGGTCTTGATCTAGAGGTAGTATTCCATCACCTAGTAGTCTATCTAGGAGCAAAGCCAGTAAGACAGAAACTAAGAAAGATGCATCCGCAGATTGCATTACTAGTCAAACTTGAATTGCAGAAACTCCTTGACACTGGCTTCATATGACCCATTGACTATCTTGAATGGGTTTCCAACCTTGTACCTATTTCTAAGCCCATTGGGGGCATCTGCAAACTGGAAGGATGTACCCTACCAGTGACGGTGCCAATAGGGGTTGTCAGCTCTAGCTTTTATGTCCCACTGACGGTTAGCATAAACTGTTGGCAATAAAAAAAACTTAAAACCATGCACAGACTTTAGGGACCTGAAAAAATCATGCCCTAAAGATTATTTTCCTCTTCCCAACATAGACATGATTGTAGATCTAACAGTAGGGCACAAAATATTACCATTGATGGATGGATTCTCAGGGTACAATCAGATTATGATAGTCAAGGATGATCAACATAAGAAAAATTTCACCTGTCCATGGGGGACCTATTGTTGGAACATGATGTTGTTTGGGCTAAAGAACATTGGAGCTACATACCAAAGGACTATGACTAATTTTTCATGACATGATCCACAAATCTATAGAGGATTATGTAGACAACATATTATCCAAATCAAGGAAGCGTCGAGACCACATAGCAGCACTAAGATCTATCTTTGAAAGACTAGAAGAATATAAGGTTAGACTCAATCCTAAGAAATGTGTCTTTGGTGTGAAATCAGGAAATCTCCTAGGATATATTGTATCAATGAGAGGGATCGAGATAGACCCTGCAAAAGTCAAAGCAATTCCTCAAATGGAAGCACGAGGAACACTGAAATAGCTAAGGGGATTGCAAGGAAGGCTCCAATCCATTCGCAAATTCATAGCACAATTAGCAGAAAAAAGCATCTCATATTATCATCTACTCCACAAGGGGGTAGCATTCAAGTGGGATGAGAAATGCGATCAGGCATTCAATAAAATAAAGGAATACTTTCTAACATCATTGGTCCTCATGCCACCTATCCAAAACAAACCATTGATACTCTACATATCGGCCATGATAGCAGTGTTGGGAGCTCTCCTAGCTCAACATGATGAAATAGGGAAAGAAAGAACCATTTACTATATCATTAGAACCATGGTAGGCCATGAGCTAAACTACACATTCATTGAGAAGGCTTGCCTAGTAGTAGTGTTTGCTGCACAAAAATTCAGGCACTATATGTTGGTACATCAGATAAAGCTCATCACCAAAATAGATCCTCTCAAGTATCTACTTTCTAAAGAAACTCTTACAAGGTGAATGGCTAAGTGGGTCACGATCCTAAAAAAATATGACATTGAACATGTAGAATGAAAAGCCATCAAAGGACAGGTAATTGTAGTTCAACTAGCAGAGGCACCTATATATTTAGAAAACCCATTGGTATCATAATTTCCTGATGATTCAATCTTCAATCTAAGTGAAACCTATCATTGGAAGGTATATTTTGATGGGACCTACACACAACAAGGATCAAGAGCAAGAGTCTTCTTCATCACACAAGGAGATTGCATCCCGAATTTATATAAGCTATCTTTTTCGTGCACCAACAATATTGCAAAGTATGAGGCCCTTGTCATAGGACTTAGAATTGTGGTACAGTGGAAAATTATGGCACTTAAGGTCTATGGGGACTCATAGCTAATCATCAATCAGGTCAATGATGAATTCCAAACAAAGGATGACAAGCTTACCCCATATAAGAAACTGGTGGAGGGTCTTAAGGAATTCTTCATCGACATCACATTTGAGAAAATACCAAGGGAAAACAACAAAGTAGCTAACGCCATGGCAACAATCAGATCATTACTAGATATCCCACACAACATCCATAAACATGAATTCCTGGTAGAGAAGCTTCTCGTACCAACTTTTGAAATACTATATTTTGAGTTCATGTGCGAAATCATTGGTCCTGGTGATTATTGGTACAATGACATATTCACCTACCTAAAAATAAGAGTCCTCCCCATTGACATCACCCAAAACCTTAAGAGAAACTTTATTAAGAAGTCATCCCATTTTGTTATCTTAGGTGACACCCTCTACCGTAGAAGTATCAAAGGAACCCTCTTGCAATGCCTTAACCCTGAGGAAGCTTTGACTACTTTAACCTGGGTACATAATGGTATTTTTGGTTTGCATTCTAGTGGTCTGACCTTCGCCAAGAAACTGCTGAGGACTGGGTACTACTAGCCTATGATGGAGAAGGAAGCTCATGATTATGTCCAAAAATGTTTACAATGTCAATAGCATGGGGACCTCTTCCATGCACCAGCTCAAGAGCTCCAACCGATTATAAAACCTTGGCCTTTTTCACAATGGGGGCTTGATCTCATTGGAAAAATCACACCGACCTCATCTAATGGACACAAGCTCATTATCACCACCACAAAGTACTTCAAAAAGTGGGTAGAGGCCATCCCCATGACCTATATCATAGGGAAGCAGATATCTAAAATCATTTTGAACTACCTCATTTGTCGTTACGATGTCCCACAAGCCGATATCTCAAATAATAGGACACCTTTCAAGAACTAGGATGTCCTTGAGCTATGCCAAAAATTCAATATCCAACATCACTTCTCCACCCCATACTACCCCTAGGGTAACATCCAAGTTGAGGCTCCCAATACAACCATCTTGAAAATCCTAAAGAAAAAAGTCAATGAAGTTTGTTGCGACTGGCACCTATAGTTGAATCCCGCCTTAAGGGCCTAACAAACAAGTATCCACACACCTAAAGGTGCAACCCCTTTCTCCTTGGTCTATGGATCAAAATCCATCCTTCCCATTGAGATCGAGCTCCCATCCTTAAGAATATCATTGCAGAATCTCATTACTGATGAAGAATATTGGGTGTCACGGTTGAACGAGCTAGAACTACTAGATGAGCAGTGAATGGATGCTTTGAACCCCCTGCAGGTCTATCAGAACCATCTCAAAAAGAGTTACAATAAGAAGATCAAGAGTCAGACCTTTCAAGTTAGAGAGCTCGTGTTGAAAGAGAATAAGAAGAATGTACCAAATCCAAATAGCAAGGGGAAATTTGAACCCAATTGGTTGGGACCCTTCATCATCACAACAAGTTATAAATTAGGAGAATATCAGCTATCTACACTTGAAGGTGAGCCTCTATTGGAACCAATCAACAACTCCCATCTCAAAAAAAATTATGCCTAAGCTTGCAAGGTATAAATCCAAAAATCAAAAAAATCAAAATATATATAAAAAAATTAGAAAAAGGATTGAAAACAATAAAGAAAAAAAATGTCCTCTAGTGAAAGCCACTTTGGTGGCACTTTGGGCAAGTACCTTGGTGAAAACCTAGTAATCAAGTGCCTAGTGTAAATAAAGCACTTTCCACCCACCACGATCTCTTCGGCTTGTTCTACATCACCTTCTATTTATTTCCATCACATTATATTGATCCTTCCATCACCCATCCACGTTCACATTATAGCTTGATCCTACGTCAGTATCATGTTCCCTCCTAGTACTACTTGGCATATTCCTAAGGTTAGTTTTTCCTGCCTATATCAGAGTAGTCTATCACATCATGTTGGGGGCATGTCCCTATACCTACATTGAATAGGATTCGTGTATACTCTTGAAATATTCCTTAAAATCAAAAAATCCAAAAACATTCATAAAATAAGAAAAAACTCAAAAATATCCAAAACATGTCAAAAAACCCAAAAATAGGTCAAAAAGTCAAAAATTCCAAAAACAAGAGTCGTCATGTCGAACTATGAGGCTTTTGCATGTATAACGTAGGCAAGGTTGATCTTTGATTATCCCCCGAAGCCCCTAGGTTAGGTCCTTTAGGTGTCCATCATAATAAATTGACAATCCATACATGTTCATATTTCTCATCAATAAACGAGTCTATGTTAGTCAAACTATGTGGTCTCTGCGTGTATAACATAGGAAAGGCTAATCATTGATCAACCCCTGAGGCCCCTAGGATAGGTCTTTAGGTTAGGGTCTTAATCAAAATCTCAGAAAACACAAAAACATTGGAAAATATGAAAATCAAAACATTCGTAAAACATCTCAAAAATTCCAAAACAACCTCAAAACATTTCAAAAATATCAAAAAAACCCAAAAAATAATCCATCTCGTTTCAACGTTCACCCACGATAAACATCCACGCATAATAAATAATCGTCACCCCCAACCTTTGGTAAAACAATTGGAAACAAGTTTAGCAAATTGAAAGTGAAAACCCAAACATCAAGGTATCAAGTCTAGGTCAGTAGATAAACAAGTTGGTTAACTCTTGATATCAATAGCTGATCATCTCGTTAGTCTCAAAATCATCTGATAACATCATGTCCTAGGATGCATCCTTCCTACAATGGACATCAACATTAGACATCACTGTAGTTTAGTCTTGGCTAGAGGTATGAAGAACATTAGCTTGTTTGTCTACTTGATCTTTGTCTTGTTGATTTATCTTATTGCGCTCATTCCAATGACCTCTAGATGATGTTTGATCAAAAGCAATTTAGAGAGAAAGGAAAGGGTCGATGATCATTATCTTTTGTCTGTTGTGCTTGTTGGATATTCTTCTAATATAACCTTGGTCATGCTTACTTTGTTTGGTTTGTAGGGAGGGTGTTTTAGATGTCTTATTGACTATTACATTGTGAGGTTCTACCTTTTTTTGTTTCAGTTTGAGATGTTTGAAATGTCTGAGGTACATCCTAATAAGGTTTTGTATTCCAAGTGTGAACAAGAATACTCCTATCTATTTGTTGAGTCAAAGTCCATCCCACTAGGTACAACGCCATCCTAGTTTTCTATACCTTGATATATCGTGTCTATGTATGTTGTCAAAAATAAGGAAAGTTATGCTCTTTACATCCCCAATCCCTAGATAAGCAATACATCATCATCATTCATCATCATATCTAATAAAGTCTTAGCATCTCATAGGCTTCTTGGATTTCTGCATCTTCTCGGAGTCAAGGGATGATCCTTTTCATTCTTTTATCCTCTTTCACGCTAACATGGTATCATGACATTCATAAATAAATATATCTATATCATTCATCCATCCTGCATTCACAAAACATCAGCATACCCATCCTACATACTCATACATATCATCATAATAGGAAACATCATTCATCTCATTTGCATCGTCATTATCATATAGATCTGTTAGTCTAACCATCCATACATCCATCTTGAACTTCTTTGTCACATGATCGACCCTAAAATCAAAAATTTTGCCCAATATCTCAAGGGGGTTGTGTGGCTGCGTAATTTCTTCCACTAGGGAAACAGTGGGGTATCCAAAAAAATAAGAAATTTTTTGAATTTTGATATTGGCAATGTTATTCTTTGAACCGATGCAGCAAGTACTTCACTTCAAAGAGGGGCAAAATGTAGACACTGAAAAAGTCATGATTGATACTATGCATTTGATTCTGACTAACTAACACCATTTCTTCCTAAATCACTTCAAATTCATCAATTAATTAAATAATTAGCATTATTTACTTAAATTCAACAAATTAAGTTATTAATCAAATAATTAAATTTATTGATTAATTCACCCTTCTTCTAACTAATTTTCATAACATTTAATTAAATCAAATCATTTACTTAAATCCCCCTAAGTCTTCTCATTTGATTAAATCAATCAAATCAAATGTCACAATCCCCTAACCCATTCCAATTAATTAATCATAAATCACCTTTCTAATCATCATTAATAATTCTTCCAACTTTTAACTCCTCAAGAGTTAAATCAACCCATGGTCAACTAACCAAGTTGCACATGAAAATAATTTCTATTAATTATCTAATTCCACTATTTATCCTCACAAAGGCATATTTCAAGGAATATTCCTCTCAACAACCTCTCATTCAATTTCCCTCTAGAGGTTTTAAAAAAAAATTCACATCCTCAATAACTCCTCTTACAAATGCAATAAATTCTCTTACAACCTTTCAAATCCTCAACCATTCTCATTTACTTCTCTTCCATCCTCCTCCACTCACACATTTCCCAAAATGTGCTCCACCTTCCTCCAATATAATTGTGACACTTGGCACATTCTCATTGGCTCCCATTTTATCCCACACTCATCAAATCCTCTCATTCTTCAACCCTTGTCTTCTATAAATAGAAGCATCCTTTTCACAATATGGATCCACAACTTCATGCATTATCACTATAGGCATTTCAATTCATAGCAATCAATCACTTTCATCATTTTTAGCATAGTTATCAACATTTGGAGTCATTTTTACACTTGGATCATCGACAATCACAAAAACATATCAAAGGGATTGGGAAAGGGCTTCTTTCCACATCAAAGGAGAACCACTCCCCCTATAGGATGGAGGTTTAGCTAGTTCTATTTAGATTAGATCCTATCTTTTGTTAGTTTGTTATTATTTTCATGTTTTCTCTTGAATTTAGTTAAACAATCTCATAGGGAGTGTTTGATGTGGTTTCTAACATGTTTGACATTTGTTTGTTGATCCTTGTTAGTTGAATGCAAATTTGACACTCATATTTTGGTGCTAGAAGGAGGGCTAACCAATTTATCTTGATGTTTTTGGCTTAAAATTTTGTTTTGTGCAGCTACAGGGGAGTGGCGTTGCCCTTGTAACATAAATCATCGCTTTTGCTTATCACATCACTTTTGATTTCATATCCGCATTCGCCATACCGCACCACATTTGCACATCACTGTCGCGTCACTTTTCATTTAGAGCCGCATTTTATCTTTCTATCTTTTTCCTTAATTATGGTTTCGCACGTCACCTTTGAAATTGTGTTGCATTTGGTGTCTCTTTCCTTTGTAGAGCACTGCCTTTGCTTTCACTAGAGTGTCACATTTTCTTATAGTGTTTTTTTTGTGCAGTTGCAGAGCATCGCATTTGTTGCACAATGTCGCCTTTGTAGGAAAGGGACGAAAACTAAGTTGGAGGCTTAAAATCATTTTTTAATGCTCATTGTAATAGCTTAGGTTTTCCAATTCTGCATTTTATTTCCTATTCTAGGACCAACTAGAGTTATTTTGGGAATAATATTTACAAACAACTCAAGCTTTGTCAAAGTTGGTTAAAATTGAACATTAGGAACTTACTAGAATTTGATTTAGGGTTAAAATGAACTTGTGCTTGAATTTTCTTGTAATTTTCTTTACAATCTATGTCATTTGAATGCGTATACACTTCTCTCACACTTCACAGTGATCTTGAGAATCAAAAGCATTCTAGTGACATTGGTTGTCTAAAAAATTACCTACACATTACAAATTTGGGTTTAAAATTGAACAATCATGCTAGTGTGAGAAAGAGACATTGTGTGTGTTCCCTCCTTGCGCTTTACGTGAATTGGGCGGTGGAACTACAAGTGTACTCCCTCACTTTTGTTACCTTTAGAGGGGCTTGCCTAAGAACAACTCAAAGGTGACTCCAACTGGTTTTTCGCTCAGACCGGTATATAAATGGATTAGGTACTACTATAAAAATTATAAGAGCCGATAGTAGGATTGATTAAATCCTTTACTGTCTTGTTGGATGCTCACAAGATGCCATGTCCCCGATTACCCAAACTAAGAACCAATTTATTTAGAAGCCAAAATCCTTACTATTTTTTGGTGCAAGAATAGTTGTTCTAAAACCACCCCACATTTTTACTATTCAAATTAGAAACATAATAAATCCTTTTAATCTCTGAATTTTAAGGATTTTGAGATTTGGTGTTCCCGATAAGTGTGTGTCGTGGAGGGGAGCCAGTGTCACCAAATCTCTAGTTGTTCGCTTTGTCTCAATGTTTGGAGAAATCCAAGTGGGGACTCAAAAAATATTGTCATTTCTATCCTAGGGTTGTGCAATTTGTGAGTCAAATAAATACTTTGTTTGGATCTAAAACTTTGAAACAAACATTCAACTCATCAAAATTTCAAACCGTTAGGAAAGAGAAAATATCCTTGAAGAGTCCACATATTACTGCTTGTCCCTAGGGATTCTATCCTTAGAGGCTTCTAAATATTTGGGCCCATATCTCAATTTTCTCTCTCTAAAGTCAACCTATGAAAACTATATCTTTGATTCTTTGATTTTCACATAATGGATCTTGTGGAATGAAAAGGAATTGAGACATAGACATTCAATTTGAAAACTAAGCAAGAAGTGTTGATATGGTAAGAAGAATCCATTTAATCAAGATAAAAGACAATTGAACCCCACATATGTGTTTGTTCAAATGATTTCTGAAAGATCAAAATCCCAAACCAAAGTCTAAAAATTGTCATAAGTGTCTTAGTCCAAAGGCTCTTAAGAAACATCTTTCAACACTTTACGAAGTCAGAGATAGATTGGTCTTCAACTTTTAAAAAACATGCTTCAAAGGATAATCCAAACATGTATTCATTCTATTATTGTCAAAATACAAGTCTTTTCCAACGTTTCGACTATCTCACATTATAGGGTTGAAAATTTTAGAGGTATGGCATGTTATTTAATATCTTGGTCTTCTAAACAAAGTTTCTCTAGGTTCATTTAGGATCAAATCAACACCTTCATCCATCCAAAACATCAATCAAAACCCATATCACAAACAAAATTTTGGAACCTTGGAAAAAATCATTCAAGCTAGACTTTTGGTAATCCTTCAAATCAAAATTTAAATCACCTTGTTTGGCTAAGTGTGTGTGGACGAATCCTTCTTCATACACTTAGTTAAATTATCACCTTGTGGACAAGTTTATCCAAAAATAACATCTAACATCTTGGGGTTTATAAGTTCATTATCCAAAATCAAATCAAACCAAATCGAAAAGTCCTAAAGTCTAGTATTCCTCCAAGGGTCTTAAAAGTTCAAACATCCATATCATTCATCCTTCATTTATCTCATCACCATCATTTTATCCTTACAAATCTATATTTTCTTTTTGTACCTAAAGTTTAGACCAACCTAAGGAGTTAAAGGTTTACCTCCCATATTCCTAAAATTTGTTCCTTATTTTATGGTCAAAACAAGATCTCAACACAAGAAAAACATGGAGCAAAACAAAGAAACATCCACTTCGAGTGACTTGAGTCAAACTACATCTTAATTCAACCCCATGGGATCTAGCAACCCCCCACTTAACCCCCCTCAACTACTACAAGATCTTTAAGTGGGAGTTTGTCCAGCGGAGGATTTCACCAACAACTACTAAGGAATGTCCCAAGATGAGATAATTGAGCTAGTCCAAAATCTTGAAACACACAAGATTGTCAACACTGTCATGAGACTCATTCCCACATAATACATGTTAGCATTAGCAAAGAAAGGGGATAAACTCCCTTCTGATTTTGATGTGAGCACTATTGTGGAACAACCTCTTGGGAATATGCCACTAGTATCATTCACACCTTTTTTCCAAAACATCATCCAACCCATCATACAACCAACATCTTCTCATGCTCCAAGTCAACCCATGATCACCAAGCGGAGTTCATTACTCCAAGCTCTTCAAACACATCCCCTTGTAAACAACCAAAACTTGGACGTAAATACCATCTTGGGTAAGCCTAACACTGTCCCACAAGACCCAAAAAATTCATATGTTCCACTCATTTTCCATTACACCAACAATTCATCTACCTTCACCGCATCACCGACATATTCTCTTAATACACAAGTCTCTCTCCCCATGATATCACAAGGACAAGTGGGTTTTTTTAATGCTTTTCCTAAACCTGCTCAAACATGGACAACAAGCAAACATTAGTCCTTATACAATTTTAAACCAAATATTCCCCATGAAATTCATTCAAACACAAGAACAAAAAAACAAGGTGAAATATCAAATGAAAGCTAATGAAATCTTATTCAAAATGCTCAAACCAACATCCCATGGGGGAATTGGTGCTTCTTTGATGTGGAAAGAAGCCCTTTCCCAATTCATTGATAAGCTTGATGATAATTCTGTACTCCTTGATGCAAAATGCCAATAACCTTGCTATGAATGATGAACTCTATGCTAACTTGGATGAAAATGTGGATGAAATAATGGATTCTTGGAATTCAAATGACTATAATCTCTTTACATGAATTTGTGTATGATTGTGGATTCAAATGAGCATGATGATCTTACATGGATTGTGGATGCCAAATCAAATAGAGAAGGCCTCTATTTATAATGGAGAAGGATTGGAGAATGAAGAATAGGATGAATGTGGGATTAAAGAAGGGACCAATGGAATTGTGCCACTTGTCAACATGCTAATGAAGGAGAGTGGAGCACATTTTGAACAATGTGCATGTTAAATGCATGTAGGTAAAAATTTGAATTTGAAGAGGTGACTTTTGCAAGAGGGGATGTAAGAGGAGCTAATACCAAGTTGGCTCAAGGAGAGGACATGTAAGAGCCTTTAATGCCAAGTTGGAGGAAAAAAGTCCTTTGGGAGGGAGAATTCAAATAGGTGGAATATTCTAAGAACATGCCATTTTTGAATGAAAATAGGGGGAATTAGTAAATCAAATAAATATATTTACATGTGCAACTTGCAAAATCTAGAGGAATGGAGGATTAGTGTTAGGAGTCAATTAGGATTAATTAACTTAGATGAAGTTAGTTTGATTTGACATTTGATTTATATATTTAGATTTATTTAACTCAAATGAGAGGATAGTTGGGAGATTAGTAATTTAATTAAATACAATGATTTATTCAATTAAATGAAGAATTTTAGGATTTAATTAAATAAAGTTGATTTATTTAATTAAAGGAAGAACATTAGGATTTAATTAAATAAAGTTGATTTATTTAATTAAAGGAGGAATTTTAGGATTTAATTAAATAAATCTGATTTATTTAATTAAAGGAAGAATATGATGAAATAAATTGATAACATGTATTATTTGATTTTTAGGAGGAATTAATTAAATAAAGATTATTCAATTAATTGGTTAGTAGAGAAATGATCAAGGAAGAATCAGTGTTAGTGACTCAAAATCGAGTGCATGATATCAATCAAGATAATTTACATGTCTACAGGTTTATTTGGACAAGAGGGAAATTTTGATGCATCATCATCACTTTTGCAAGGGAACACACCTCCACTCTTCCCATCATTTCCTCTTTTAACATCAACATCCACACCAATCCAAGGTTTAGGGAAACCCCCTTTACCCAACATACCAATCCAAAACCAATCAAGTCAAATCAATCCTCCAGTCACAAATCAAATTAGCATGTCAATCATACCAAATCCTTTGAGCATGCCACTAATATTGCAACACCAAGTGGCACTAATACAAACATCTCAACCAATCATCACTCAATCTACAACACCACAAACTCTCCAAAACATGGTCTCTCAAGGACCTAGCACATCAACCATACCATCTACCACACAACCTCTTGTCATTACTCAACAAGCACCTCCACAACCACCTCAACAAAATATTGCTACCTCATCTCATACCATTCCACCAAATCCCCCACATCTACCACCAAATCCAAATATGGAAAATCAATACAACATCACATTGCAAGAATTCCAACAAGCATATCAAAAGGCACTCTAGCAATTCAAAGCTCAACAAGCTATGCAACAAGCCGCGCAAGCTACGCAACAAGCCATACAACAAGCACATGCACAACATCCACACAATAAGCACAGTAGGCTTCCCAAGAACAAGTGCAAGCTTTACTATGATAGCAACAAGCTACACAACAAGCACAAGCTGCACATGTCGCACAAGCTTCTCAATAAGCTCAAGCTCAAGCATAAGCTCAACACCAAGTGCATCAAGCCCAAGCACAAGCCTTGTTACAACAACAAGCTTATCAACAAGCTTTGCAACAATACCAAGCATAGCAGCAAGCAACTCAGCTACAAGCACAAAAACAAGCATTGTTGTTGCAACAACAACAAGACCAATAATAAGCATTGTTGGTACAACAACTACTACAAGCATACCAAAAATCATTGCTTGCACAACAAAACTTACAACAACCTCCTGTGAACACAACCAAATGACTTGAACACAAACATGCAAGTCAACCCAACACTCACTCAAGCAACAATACCACCCCAAAACACATTCATCCCACCACCCGATCCACAAAATGATTTTTCCACACAAATTAAACTTCTCTCACAATAAGTGCTAGACATACAATCAAGAAATAGAAGAAAATCACAAGGAAATTTGTGCCCCTATCCATTTGAAAAAAGCATTGCATTGATTACATTCCCACGAGGATTTTAGATAGCACAATTTGACAAATATCGTGGGATGCACAATCCTAAAGATCACATCAGGGAATTCCATGTACATTGTATGGAAGTTGCATATGATGATTCTTATCTAACACAACTCTTCCCTCAAAGTTTGGTTGGTCTAGCAATGAAATGATTTTCCCGCCTTCCCCCAAGAATTAAAAAGTTTTGAGAAATAGTGGACTTATTCATATAGAATTACTTATTTAACATAGGCATGAACATGAACTTGGAAGAATTGTTTGGCCTAAAACAAGCCAAGGGAGAAACATTCCCATCCTTCTTGCAATGATGGTGATCCAAGGCCAACAAAAGCAAATGGGCTATGCCAGAAGAATAAAAAATCAAGACTATCATCACCAACCTTGAAGGGACCTTGTCTTTTCATTTGAAAATGAAATGCATAACAACCTATGACCAATTGATCCCTAAGGCGCTGAACATCAAAAGATCCCTTGTAGAAAAAGGAGGCACACCCACATATCAGTACAATTGAACATCAACAAGTTATAATGGCAAACCTTGCATGTGGGAAAAGAACAAAAATGTCACTAATGATGGTGTTGTCGATGCCAAAGTTATTATCAGTGCCCCAAGGAAAAATACACAAACATAAACATATCAACAACCACAAATCAATACCCTAAACAACACACAAACCAACCCATCATCACAACAAAAACACAACTAAATAGTGAACAACCTAAATGCTCAAGGGGGACCACCCCCAAAGAATAGATATCCCCCTAAACAAAAATACACATCACTTGGGGAATCAATCAAATCTATCATGCAAGAGATAGTACAAGCAGATCTCATCAAAATCCTTGTTTATGAAAATTATCAAGAGCCTCAGGTTAAACCACCATGGTATAACGAGAAACATCTCTACGATTTTCATAAAATAAAGGGACACACGATAGCTAGCTACATGTGACTTAAAATTTTGATTCAAGATCTCATTGATGACAAGACCATAACCATTGAACAACCCATAGGGAATCAAGATCTTAAAATATACACGAATCTGATGCCCAATCACAATAAAGGAAACAAAAATGCTAAGGGAAAGTACAATAATGTGAACCATGTTGTTGCCTCCTTGGATGACTGGGTAAAAGTTTTCAACATCAAAGGATCTAGAGCCAAGTGTGGAGTCACCACATGTGGCAGAAGAATTACCATTCTAGGACCTTCACAACCACCCAAAGCACCTGCTACCAATTCAAAGTTAATCCCTAATGGTTAAAATGTCTTAGATCAACTGAAAAAGACCCCTGCCTAGATTTCCATCATGGAGTTGCTAAAAATATCCCCTGCACATAGGGAAATCCTAGAAAAAGTACTAACTACATCCTCCATCCCAACGGATCTTGATGCAGACCAGTTCCAAGATATGGTCAGACATATCACCACACTACATCTCCTCACATTTTTTGAGCAGGATCTCCCAACCCAACCATCTCACAATCATGCACTCCATCTTGAAATCTTAGTCCACAAGAAGAAAGTCAAATGATTCTTGGTATATAGAGCTACAGGTTTGAATATTTGTACTCTCAAGCTAATAAAGAATCTAAGATTCTCTAAATATTTCATTGAGAAAGGTAAGGGTATCACTATTAGGGTTTATGATGATCAAGACAGGGTGTCTTAAGGCACTATTCAACTCCCTATTTAAGTAGGGCCAGAAATCATGGAGACTACTTGCCAAGTCCTTGACCTTGAACTCCCTTACAATATCCTCCTGGGGCACCCATGCACCCATGGGATGCAAGTTGTTACATCTACATTTCATCAATGTGTTAAGTTCCCTTATCATAATCAAGAAGTCATGGTCCATGGTGACCCCGAACCATTCTATTATTGTAAAAATCTAGAGTCCAAGTATTATAAAATCCCCCAAGTCTCAAAGAATGATGAGGGACCCACATGTTTGTATATAGACCCATCCACCCTAGCCTCCACTACTAAGAAAAAGACACCCTCCATTCTGGACATCCCTGATATTAAGGTTATTATCCAAGATAATGTTTGTGGAGACTATAAAATGAAGAAGAGTTCCTTTGTGATAGGAGGCTTAGCTCAATCTCCTAGATCCTATGGGAAGCCACAACAAATCAACACAAAATATCAGACCTTCAAAGAAGAACCTACCACCTTCAAAAAATTGGAGGTGGTAGATGAGAAAGATGTATCAAACTTGTTATATCAAGATAAAAGACCTATACCAGATCTCCCCATGGAG
>VDFB02331805.1:0-25154 GCA_007258455.2 Sequoia sempervirens | reverse complement strand
ACCTCTCTGCCACTGTAGCCGTAAGTTGTGGTGATCGAAAGAAGCGGGTATACTGTGTTTCATCCACAACCACGATATACAATCACGCCTTGCTTTAGGGCAAGCCCGTGATAAAATCCATCGACAGGCATTCCACTTCGCCGTGAATCGAAGTGGTCAGAGTAAACCTGCCGGGTGAGTATTCTCCTGCTTGTTCTGCTGACAAACAGGGCACTCACGCACATACTCAAGAACATCTCTCTTGAGACCTTTCCACGTAAACCTCTCCCGTATCTGCCTGTAAGTCTTGAAGTAACCGGGATGTCCTGCTGTGGGGATATCATGAAAGGCTCGCATAACCATGTTCTTCACCTCAGAACCGGGAATCAGAAATATCCTGTGCTTGTAAATGATCAAATCATTCACAAGTGTGTACCTGGTATCAACTGCTGATCCCTCAACAATACTGGAGGCCCAACTGTCCTTGGCATACTCTGCCACTATCAAATGCCTCCAATCCTCTGAAATCTGAACCATAGTGCCCAAATACGGTCTCCGTGAAAGTGCATCTGCCACTACGTTCTGTGTCCCTTTGATATATGAAATATCAAAGTCATAAGCCTGCAGCTTACTGACCCACTTCTGCTGTCTGTCGTTGAGATCTCGCTGCCCTAAAAAGTGTCTAAGACTGTTATGATCAGTCTTGATGCAAAATTTGCTGCCAACAAGGTATTGTCTAAATTTTGCCAAGGCATGCATAATAGCGAGCATCTCTTTGTCGTATATGCTATACAACCTCTCGCCCCGAGTTTGCGGCTCATAAACTTTCATCGCGCTTGTCCCCGCATAAGACCCGCATCAATGCCCTCACCGATGCATCACATTGAAGTCAAACGGTCAGAAAGCTCAGTAGTGCCAAACAGGCAAGTGGTCATCAACCCTTGAACTTTCAAACACCTCGCGCCTCAGAGTCCAAACAAACGCCCTCTTCATCAAATCACATCGGCTGCATGTCGTGAATAACCATCATTTAATCTGCGTAGAATCCATACAAATCGAGAAACCCTCTCAACTGTGTCAGGTTCGCCGGTGTGGGCCAATCAACAATGGCGCGGATCTTCTCAGGATCCATACGCACTCCATCCGCACTGATAATGTGACCAAGGTATAGCAATTCGGTCATCCCCAAGTCGCACTTGGATTCCTTGGCGTACAAGGACTCCGTCTCCAAGATGCTCAACACAGTCTCCAAATGAGTCAAGTGCTCCTGCCAAGTCCGATCAGATATCGAATGTCGTCAAGAAGACCAATACAACCTCAAAGAAAGAAATGAAATACCGTCATAGTAGATCGAAGGTAATACGCCAAGTAGAACCCAAATGGCATCACTACGAACTCGGCGCCCACAATGACATCAAGGTCGCTCTTCTATGTCCCGCCACGACTCTAATCATGATAACCCGACCGTAAATCAATCAGAAATAAACATGCCCCATGTAGGCCTGAACAATCAACTCATCTACTCCCCCAGACGTGGGTATCTATTTTTAATTGTCCTCTTATTCAGGACCCTGTAGTCAATGCACATGCGCAACGTTCCATCCTTCTTCACCAATACAACAGAAGAAGCGAACGGCGACTTGCTAGGTCTAATGTGACCCATAGCCAATAACTCCTTTATAGTCTTCTCAATCTCATCCTTCAATCTTTTCGGATGCTTGTAAGGAGTTATCATGACGGGTTTTGCACCCTCCTCGAGCTCAATGATATGCTCTATCCCTCTATCTGGAGGTCTACCTGGCGGAATATCACTGAACACCTTATCATGCTTGATTCTGATCTTCTGAATGTCCGGATGATACTCTGTCTTTTGCTGTCCCTCCTGTAAAGGTGCTAAATGACACTCGGCAGCCCACTCTACCATGTCATGACGCATGAGCCGCTCCATTCGGCGGAAGGAAATTGTTTTAAGGTCGCTGTCCCGTATTGCCTTAAGAATGTGAGTCTTCCCGTCGACCTCAAAACGTATCTCCATATCCTTGAGACGAAGTGTGACCTCCTCCAATGAGTGTAACCACTTCATTCCCAATACTAAATCAATGTCTCCCATATTGACAACATAATAATCTGCCTTGAACTCATAGTTGTTCAAGCGCAATGGAAGATCTCTAATCATGCGTTCGCATCTCAAAGTGTACCCGTCTGCCACTTTGACTCTGATGCCCTCAAACTCCTCTGTAATAAGCCCTCGTTTCTCAACGAACCTAGCATCAATAAAATTATGTGTAGCTCCTGTATCCAATAGGGTAATGACCCTCTGACCTGCTAATACACCACGGAGCCGGAAAGAACCCTCCTGCTGAATGCTAGACAATCTGCCCTCCTGTATCTGAAGCTCGGGCTCTACCTCTACTCTATGCTCTGGAGTCTCTGACTCTGAATCATCTGAATGCTCTGGCTGCTCTGAATTTTCTGATTC
This sequence comes from Sequoia sempervirens, assembly GCA_007258455.2. NCBI lineage: Eukaryota > Viridiplantae > Streptophyta > Pinopsida > Cupressales > Cupressaceae > Sequoia > Sequoia sempervirens. Next base: position 22,696 of record VDFB02331805.1, on the reverse strand, counting down.
TGAGTCTTCATAGTATGCCCACATAACACGATGCGCCTTGCCCTTAGGTCTTAGAGGGCAATCGTGATTGGCATCATACGGTCCCTTGCAGTAAAAGCATAACTTTTTCCTACGAAGGTCATTCAGGGCCTCACGATCCAAAGGTGGGAAGGCTGATTTACCTTTTGAATCGTTTTTATAATCTGATTTGTTTTTGTTATAATCAGATTTATCATTGTTTTTATTGAAGCCCTTGTTGTCTCTAAACGATGAAGAACCTCTGGAGTTAAATTTACTTGACGGGGCTACGAACTCCATGTTACGTGCTTTCCTCATCGCCTCCTGTAATGATGGAGGATCAAAGGCTTTTATCCAGCCTTTAAGTGGTTCTGTCAAACCCTCCATAAAGAGAACTACCAACCGCCTCTCAGATATGCTCGGGACCATGACGGATAGTCTCTGAAAGTCGCTGATGTAAGTCTCGAGACTGCCACTCTGCCTCAACTGTGCCAAATCTCTGAAGTAAGTCTCCGGATCCTTCCTATCAAATCTCTCAACCAACCTGTCTACGAACTCCCGATATGAAGTGATCCTATCATGATGTAGCGTCACCATACCGTGATGCCACCAGTCATAAGCTACTCCCTCGAGGTGCAGTGTAGCGTAACGGATAGCGTCTCTCTCAGCCATCGGACGCAAGGTAAGGAACGTATCAAGCTTGCTAATCCAAGCTTGGGCTGTCATCTTCCCACTACCATCAAACATCACTAGATTCAACCTGTTAGCTGTATGTTTGGAGGTCAGTTATTCCGCCGTCGGGTCTCCAACTGACGGTGCCCTATTGTGTTCACGCCTCTGTGTGATAAAACGGTCAAAAGTGATCCGTTCTCTAACTGCAGGAGGTATCAACTCCCACTCCTCGTTTGCTGCCATAAGGTTATCAGCAAACAAATCATCCCGATCCTCCTCTGGCATAGCCTCATCGGCCTCCTGTCTCGTGAACGTAGGCCTTGTAGGCCTATCCGCTGTCCGTGACACTGTCCTAGGTGCTCTCTGTGACCCAGCATCACTCCTGTCATCGTCACGATGTGGTGACGGTCTCAAGTCCCTAATCTCGCAGCGCTCGTAAGCACTGTGAATACATCATCGACCACGTTGTCCCGCACGAAGATCTTGGCGCGTAGTAAGACCTCGTGATCATCCCGATCTCGCTTGTTCCGTGGGATATCTGCCTCTGGTATATCCGCCCCTGCCGCCCCTATCATTCCCCGCCGCCCATGATATCCGCCGTCTGGCTTCAAACCGCGCTGTTTTCAATCAAGGCACGTCTGCGTGTATAATACCTGTATGTGTCAAATTCCTCTGGCTGCATGTGATGGCCAAACCCTAGGATGGCAGGATCAAGCTCTGATACCACTGTAGAAACCCCTGTTTCCCCCTGATACGACCGTAGTTTTGAGTTTTTCTGACGACGTTTTTAATTTTTTTGTGTTTTTTGATGCAATAATGAGAAGGTACGATTTTGATAATAAATGGAAATAAATTCAATAAAAATCAAATAGCTATGGAAATGAAAGAATATAGGCGCCAGTATCTTTATTCAAGCTTTTCAACTGATTTCAATGATACCCAGATACATATGATGAAATAAATAATGAAATTACAATTTTTTAGGAACCTGGTATTGCTGCTGCAGAAGTACAGAATGGTACGGCTGCTTCAATTAATGCACTCCTCCTTTAGAACGTGACTTCCAGCTATCTTCCAGATGATAGGCGCCTCCACTGAAGTTAGTATTAAGATGATCTCAAAGGCGTTTCAACCAAGACAAGGAACACGTTTTTATTGCTGGTACGGCCTGTCAGGAAAAGTACGGCCTGCTGCTGTATTTAATGCAAACTGTACGGCTTCACAAAAATCAATATTTAATCCTCTGTATTGATGCGCCCAAGCTAATAGATGATCTCTGAATGCAATCAACTGAAAACTCTCTGACAAATAACAATCTCTGAAAGCTCTGTAGTTTTCTCTGAATAAGAAAACCTCTGTAGGCAATAAATCAAGTGGTATTGCACACTCTCTGAATTGCTTTCCGCTGGAGATGGCTCGTTCTCCAAGGAATCGAACGTGAAACCCTAAGTCTCAGGCTCAGATCAATTTGATCAATTTCTCAAACTCAATAATCACATAATGGCTCACTTTCCAAGGCAAAACCTCAAATAAGCTGAAAAGTGCGATTCCCTTGAAAATAGGGTTTTAATTAATATTTGACTTTTAATTTTCTTATTTCTCCATAGTTCTCCGTCAAATATTTAAATCATAATTTAAATGTTAAACTGGCCCCCTCATGATGGCGCACCCCTCAAGGCAGTCACTTAAGTTATAATTTAAAATTATAACTTTATATTATAAATAACATAATTAATATTTAATCAATACGACAAATATTAATATCTTCCTCGCTTTCAACCCGGCTGACCGATCCGTCTGATGTCGACTAACCTCAAGTGATTCTCGATGCCGCCGCCACAGCCACATACCAGGAACTGCTAAAAATAGCAATTCTGCAAAACGTCTCCGATCGAGCCAGAACGAAAGACAACTGATCAAACTTAGCTGACCGAAGCTGAGCCAAGCTCCGAAGTGACCCTCTATCCAGTCTATCGGCCTACGAGGGTCATGTGATAGGCCAATCCTGTCCTCTGAGAGATGTCACTGAGAAGGGGACATGACATAAAGGTTATTGGGAACAACATCAAATGGGAAGCTAGTTCTCAGGATTCCTAAGGAGGAGGAACCCCTATTTGAGGTGTAGGCTGAAAGTAGCTTACTGGCAACAACACTTAAACGACAATCTTTATTTCTAAATTCCCAAGGAGGAGGAACCCCTATCCGAGGTGAAGATATGAAAGAAAAACTGTTAAGAACAACATCAAACAATAATCTCTATTTCTAAATTCCCAAGGAGGAACCCCTATCTAAGGTGTAGATATGAAACAAGATTATTAAAACAAATAAATCTGGGACAGCAAATTGCATGAAGGACCTAACACACAAATGAACGATCAACCAACTTTATATTAAACAAAGTGAGCAAGTACAAAAAAGCAAAATTACACGACAGAGTGGGCATAGCAATTTGTTATCACAACAAAAGTTAAAGTACAAATGAGCAAGGGTGCTCTTATTTATAGAACCTCAAAGGAGTAGGGAATCCTAAAATCTCCTTGAGTTAACATGAGTCTTGCAAGCATGCAAGATTTATTCTTAAACCTAAATGTATGCAACTTAACAGTTAACTGGAAAAACTACCTCAGTTAATTGATTCTAAACTAAACTAATCGGATTGTGCAACACACAATTCCTTATTGATATGAAAATCAACTGATAACTAACATCAGTTAACTGAAATTGAAAACTAAATGAGAACTCCATATGTACATAGGTAATTCCAAAACAAACATGCAATGATATGTGGGACAACGAGTTAATTTGGAAAGAAGCATCAAGTTAACTACTGTGTCTAATGTCTATCTTGAAAAGGTGGGATGCCCTGATCTGTAGTTCACTGGTTGCTATCTCGAGCAATTAACCCCTCCACGAGGTTGTTGAATGCATTACCATCTGGAGCACTAATACTCCTCTAAAGTACTCGGTGTCTCCTCTACATCTCTTCACCATCTATGATATAACTCTGCAGTTCTCTTCTACTCTTGGCTGCCTCATCAAATAATGCTGACAAGACTGTGAGTTGATCCAACTTACAGCCAACCGAATCACCACTGAAAATACCATGAATGAGACTCTGCAACTTTGACTGTATGTCGGCGAGCTCGATGTATTCACCTCCCTCACACTGATACTAGCAAGGAACTCGTGACATGAAAGTTCTCACGAACTTGATAGCACTTGTCACCTTTTCTCTGCTCTCAGTCGACTCTATAGAAATTGTTTCATGTATTTTTACCTTGAAGATTAATTGTTTTCTCCAAGTGACCGAATCATATGCCGTCCTCAGGTGAGAGATCATGATCTCATTCCGTGGTTTGTCTACCGCTAAGTCTTGCTCCGATTCCTAAATCTGTAGGCGAAGTTCGTGGGCGTTGTACCTCAACTGGTACAATTCTGAAAGTATGAAGCGGCCCCTTGTGATGAACTCTTCTTCCTAGTCCTTTAGGCTTTTCCCATATATAACCAGCTGATTTAGCTGATTTTGTTCTGTTGGTAACTCTAACATCTGTGGGAGCAAGGCGGTGATGTTCTCAGTGCTATGCATAAGGTTGGAGATATATTGGCAGAGTTGCTAGTTTTCAGCCTTGAGGGCTGCTTTATCTTCTCCGTCTCTTATTACTCTCTCCTTTATGCTTTCTGTTGCAACCTCGAGAAAATCCACATCGGCTTGGCGTGTGCTTTTTCCAAGGTTGACCTTTATCAAGGTGAAATCATCAACTTCTACCTCTTCCAAGTTTTTATCCTCTGGTGGTGCAATGGTCCCAATTATGATTTATTTGTCAGCATTCCTTTCTACATGAGCCTACTTTTTTATCTTTTTATCTAGCGTGTCTTGATAGACATGATCAAAATCTGAGAAGTCCAATTTATAAGATGGCTGCCTCCTCTTCCTACCCAGTTGATTCTCAAGCCAAGACGAGTCTCGAATAATCTCGATGGAAGAATCGATGCTAGTCTTAGGAACTCCTGATGAGTGGGAATGTGTGGAAGCACTACTACTTGGTGGCAAGTCTGGCTCCAAGTCGATGCGAACCGGAGATTGTTGTGGTGTTGGTGATGACATGGGAGGCCCTACCCCTTTTTTCGGCATGCTCTCAACTGTATCTGTGGCAATCTCCACATGTTGTTCCTGTTGGTCCAAATAAGCAACTGGTGCTTTGCCCTTTGTGCTTCTCGACATCTTGCTTCCTTTAGGAGGATTACTCCATTTCTTTTGTCTGGGTTTTGACTTTGACGTGGAAGGCAGTGAAGTAACCACTAATGGTGGCTCTGTGTTTGGCATGGCTGCCCTCCTCGTCCTCCTGCTATCCAAGTAGAGTACGCTGTTTCTGACAAGCCAGCTTGATCTCTCCTTAACAGATGTGCATTCCTTGGCGAACCAATCAATGACTGGAAGCGGCTGTGTGTCAACTTGATCTCGGAAAAATTGAGGAAGTGTGACATCCCCATCATCATCTGACAACCCTTCCACATCCTCTGACATGAAAACATAAATCTATGAAAGGGTGAACTTGCTATAGCTGCCAATGCACCTTGAACTCGTCCTCACAATTGAACTAGTAGTTTTCCATAGGAGGCTTGTGAGAAGACCGGCCTCCAAGGCGTGCTGAGAAGTGACCCCAAGGGTCATATGAGCGTCTCTCGACGAGATACTTAAGATTAAGTCTCGCCAACTCATGGCTCATAGCCTTGGCGTCAGATGCTAATTTGCACCTGTAAATCCTTGTCCGAAGTGGAAAAGTGGCAGCTGGCTTGCGTTTGTTGCGCAGATAGGAGTGAACGTCATACAACTGTCGTAGAAATTCCATGAACACCACCTTATTTGAAGAATAACGGTGTAACATGGCTGGATGACCTAAATATCCATATACGCAGATGTAGGTAAAATTAGGGAACTGGATGAACCAATCCACCCATTCTACCACCGCTGATTTGGCTTCCGTTGAGATACGCACATGTAGCTCACGATCCAAATTCCTCACAGTGTACATAAGAAACGCTTCCTGCACTCGCTTGAAGTGTCACTCGGACTGTGTGAACTCAAGCTGCAAGTAATATTGATGAACTTTTTGTACACTTAGAATCCCCACAGTGTTCAACCCTCTAAACTAGCCTTGGAAGGCTATCAAATATTTTGCCTCTATAGATACGACAATGATTGGGTTCTAACCTGTGATTGTGTTTCTCTTGCAAACACAAACATAAGAATAGAATGAGGAAATCATCTACAACAAACCCACACCTTTACACACTTGTTGACACTCACAACACCAAGGGAAACCTACAAAATAGGTTGAACAACTAGGAGATAATAGAACTTAACTAGTTAGAATGACCACTATTTGCTCAAACATGGAGTAGGATGAGGGAGCCAACTGCCTCCAATCCACTCCACAACAACCCAAACAACACCCAAACACAAGGAACACATCTTCACAAGAGGTTGTACAAACCCTCCACCAACTAGAATGACAACAGGTTTTTTCTATGGAAAGGGACACTTACCAATGTAAAGGATGGAATAAATTCCAATTAGGGACACTTATCAACCAAATGTCAACATGGGACAACTCATAAGACTAAGGGGAACAACTTTTGTATAGAAAGTTTCCCTTGAAATGATTAGAAAATTTTGTTGTTGACTAGTGGAGGACTATAGTGCCCAAAAAAACTTTAGTGCCCAAGAGGGACACTAGCATGGCTTTACTCAGGTGTCCTAGTTTGGCACGAAAGTCCAATTTTGGTGCTAAAGTCCCACTTTAGCGTTGAAGTCTTTTTTTTGCATTGTAGTCTTTTTGGTGTGTTGTAGTCTTTATGAGAGGTTGAACGAATGCCTACTTCCAGGTTTCATACTCAAGTACAACGCCCAAGACTCACAAAAACAAGATACATCACATAACAAACTCCAAAATGGCCATATATTATTGGACAATCCTAGTTTATCCCTAAGATGTAATCCAACAAAAGTGATGCTTTCCAATCATAGGGAGGTCAACAAAGGACTCTAAAATGAGTCCAAGGAGATGAGCGATGATGGGGAATGTTCCCAATACACCTCGCACACTCCCATCATTAGGAGAACCAAAATGACATGACAACACCATCCCAAGGTGGTTCCTTGTGCACACTACCCAAGACTAAGGGAAATGATACTAACATTCATACAAATGATACAAAATCCAATGACAAAAGGACGAGGATCTTAGAGGTAAGACAAGGAGTATCATTGTAGTAGCTTGAAGGTATGGCTATGTGAAATTATGTTTCCTTGTCACCTCACGAGGGTACCCGATTGTCATTCATTGCATTAGAATGCAACATGTTCTTGGCACACAATCTACTAAGAGGGGGTGTGGGGGTGAATCAGTAGATCTAAACAATTCCAAAATTCTTAACTTTTTCTACTGTTATTATAATAAATGATTCTTCATAACAAACCCCACATTAGCAATTAAACATAAAAACATAAATCACACACAAGTGAACACCAAATATATGTGGAAACCCAAGATGGGAAAAACCACGGTGAGAATAGCTGCTTGGATCTACTATCCAAATCCAGCCTCACAATGCAAAAATGTACAATTGAATTTTACACACTGAAGTAGGCACCAACCTACCGGAGACACCAATCCCCTAATGTGCTTGTAGGAACCAACCTACTGGAGACACCAATCTCCAACTGAAAGAATACAACAGGTAGAACACCAGTTCTACTGGATTACAATGATAAAGCTTGTTGATCTTCAATGAAATACGTACACATGCCAGAGTCACAGTTGCCACTCTTCCTCACTACTAATGATCTTCTTATATAGGCACACACATTGGAACCTTTTATCTTCACCACCTTCTCTTCAATTTGCACCAACGACCAACTTCTTCTTCACACTGGTGTAATTCTAATTCATGTGGTCATACTCGGATACATACAATGCATTTGAACATTTGAAATATATACATGACATTACATTAACACTCATCTATGCCAGCCAGGGAACTGCAAATAGCCAAGATGACATAAGGTGGACCTAAATTCAAATTTCATGAAATGTGTAATACATTGGTCCAAAAACAAATTTTCTTGCCGCCAAAATAATTTGATGCCGTGTGCTACCACAAGAACCTTAAGCAGGTCCTATCTTAACACCACACACAAGATTTGAATTCCACACACTAGTAGCCGTTACTGCACACGCTATGAACTCCAGTTGGTTGACAGATAGACACAAAGACCGTTTTGTCACTTCAATCTTTTTGCATGCTGAACATATTCTTCGGAAACCCAGGAATCTGATAGAACTAGTGTAGACATACTCTCCTCTGAAACCATAGAGCAAAACTGCATTTCCGAAAGAAATGCTGACCATAATTGTATTGCCCAAGAAATCTCTCTGTCCAAAAAATATCCCAAAACATGTTGATACAAACTTCCGAACCACCACTGTCATAGTGAATAGATACAAGTATGATATTGTAAGCATACAACACTCATACACACTGCTCAACAACTAATAATTTATATTTCTTGATTTTGCATCCTACCAACACAAATCATACTGAAACTTTTGACATACAACATACATCAATCCTTTTGGAAATCTTCTGCAACTCAATATGATAAGTCGAGGGGAACATAATGCAATTCTAGTACTCCCACAATCTTTTTTCATCCTTTGACATCAATGACATTACTGACAGCTTTGACACCCTTTAACATCAATAACAACCTATGTTCAACAGGTTCATTTTATTTGCCCCATGAAATTTAGTTATCACTTAATTAATAATAATAACACTTACCCATTGTAGGCATTAGAGTCACTTCAAGACTGAGGGCAACATTGAGAGCCACTCTTTTACTACCCTCTATACCTCAAATCCTAGGTTCTTCATGCCAATCACTGTTTGAGTGTAGCATGAAATTAGTGCAACAAAAGTGGGATAACAATTTGAACATAGTCCCAAATGATTCTAAATGGAAAAATAATGAGTCGCTTTCTCATTCAAATTTATTAAAAATCATTTCCAATTTGAAAATTTACAAATAGTTTTTCCCATGAAAAATCCATAAATTCCCAAATTCACCATTGATGAATGCTGAAATTTCTTAATAAATGAAAATTTACAAATCTAAAAATACTCTTTTGATCCATAGGTGAACAACAATATTCTTTTGCATTAAAATTCACATTTTCTAATTCCTTAAAATTTATGCCATAGTCATGGCTTGAAAATGGATATTTAAATTTTTCGAAAACACAATAAACATGGTGAAACACAAGGAAATTCAAACTAGAATTGAAGCTATATGCTACCACTTAAGTGGGCATGGCATCCATGAGTTGAAAGAATTCAAAAGCTAAGAGGAAAGAAGTGAAATACGTTAATTTGGAGCACATGAAAATGTCAAATTCATTCAGTACTTAAAATTTTGTTAAGTAATTTCACATGCAATGCAAGCACACCTTCAATGCCTTTCCTTTTCCAATCCAACCCAAGTCCAAACATTCCTTCCATCAAGCAATTTCATTGATTTTCCAATTTGAGAGGGAGAGGGTTTTGAGAAAGTCATTTTTTGAAATATGAGAGAATGAATAACAAGAATGAAAAGCTCATTTTCTTTTTTCCTTTATTTTGTATTTTCATATTTTACATTTTATTTGATTTTGTTTATTTATTTTCTAATTTTCCATCCACAAGAGCATTCAGTAATTAACGTAAAATGCATAATTTCTTTTCCCATTTTCCAAGGATAGTAATTAATTTGAATTAATTTTCCAAGCAATGAACTATTCCCATTCCCTATTTAATTAAAAATGCAATAATTCCAACCCGATTTTCCCCGGCCGATGAAATGATTTCAATAGGCAATATAAATTAATTGAAATAGATATAATTTCCAATGCATTTAACTAGCATACTTACCCTTTTCCCAATTTTTGATTTCCCATATGCATCAAATATCATTTAAAACACAATGATTTAGCGTTTGAAATATAGTCAAAATGCAAACAGGGAAATAAAAGATCAGCATTGAAATCATGCATTTATGGGTTTTCCACAACATACAAACTCTTAAATTGCCACCGATTTGGATTCAAACTCAAACAAAACAATCAAGACTCATAAAAGGTTACCAAACACACTAACTCAAAGTGACATCTTCAATATAACCATTGATGGAGAAATATCTTAGACTTGCATAGTTAGGTGGGGAAATAACCTTGTACCTTCACACTCAAATCACAGTCAAGCATAACTGCTCCATACGTAATAATCCTAGCAATGCATAGTCACCCAACGGAGTATAATGTCATATCAATCATATAATCATGACATCTAGAATAACTCAATATTAATGCACATCATCCAAACATGGAAATGCAATAACCAACAATCATCTAGAATGCCAACACAATAATAATAACATCCATGTAATCATGTACATATCTATAGAGGTAAAATATTGGATGCTAAGATCATTTAATAATCACATCTATAATCCGGATATGCATAAGGATAGCAATGGAATAAAACACTATGATAATCTAGTCATAAAAAGCATAGCATACACATCTCAAAATATATGACATAATCCTGATGCCAAAAATGACATCTATGCATGCCAATAAACACACATAATAACATACATCAAGTCCTCAGAAGGAACTTGCCACATTGCCATACATGCATCTCAATGGAAGCAATACCAGCAACTAACATGCAAGGGGAACACCATCTATAACATGTAGGTGGTCTAAACACACAACATATAATGCATATGCATATAATATATTTTTAAACATATATATATATATATATATATATATATATATCACCATACCCCGCCATCCCAAACATCGGCCCTCAGACTGCCGTCCCCGAAACGCGTCCCCTCGTCTCCATCCCCGAAACACCGTGGAACATAGGTTTTTGTTCTATGAAACCCACCAAATTCATAGCATTTTCTTGAAGGTATACGTTGGAACAAGGAGAAGCACAACAAAGCAAGCACTAATGCAATTGGAGTGAATCTCAATGACCTCTTCGTGTGATCCAACTTGGGATGCCAATCTTGCATGAAAAGACCTGCCTTGTTCCATAACTAGGGATCTCCATTCTGAAACCTAGATTTTGTATCATATCAGGGAAGACCACCAAGAAAAGTCTTTTAGGTAAGTCCCTAATATTGAAAATTTGCCACCTAATTCTCGTGTATCCAAACCTCTCCAATCCTCAAAAGATTGAATAGTAGGCCAAAAGTCAATGAATCTGCAAAGTATGCCTTTCTCCTCCAGGTCCAAATATTTTGATTTAAGATCTGAATCGGACAAATCAATTGTCATTGCCACCTCCAATTCTCTGTGTTTTGCAAATGCAAGTGAAGTCTGCCTTTGGTTAAACTTCAATAATTTAGTCATTTTGATTACTAACAAATGCTAATCAAAAAGGGTAAGTGGCTGGTGCAAAAGTTTCATATTTCTGAGTTTTTCATTTTATATTGGATACTGCATGGCTTTGGACTAAATATAATTATTCCGTGTTCTTATAGTTTGTGTATTAAAGATTCCCAAATTTGAGTTCTGGTTTTGTTCTTTTGGTTTCAGTCATACTTTCAAATGGGTGAATTTTTTGGAGAAACAGAATGTAATTCATTGCAGCTACTTGGTTTCTGTACTCAAGCATCTGAAGAAGTTTTGGCACGTGTGGTTCTTCTTGGCATTTCTGTGAGTATTATAAAATACCCGCCCTTAAAAATTATGAAAGGATCCTTTGTATGGGGCTTCTTATAGTGTTATACAATTTTGCATTGGTGTTTTGTAGGATATGTACCCTCTTACCACGGGAGATGCTTTATCCATCATTGAAAGCCTTGTTTGGAGGGCAGCTGTGTTTGAAACTCTGTTCAAGGGTTTGCATGCTAAAAGCAATCAGGTCTTTATAAAATACATTAAGTATTTTGTTTTCTTTTTAAAAAGGCTTATTGTCGATATTGATAATCTTTTCTCCTCAAGCCAGAATCTGTCAGAGCTTGAAGGGAATTTTCTGTTTTCTTCATATGTAGGATGTTACTAGAGTTACTGAATACCACTTTTGTATGGCAGCTTCCTTCAGCTATAATAAAGCTGGCTTCATTCAGCTTACCAGGCGTTCCACAACAATCACTCCCACTTCTTGTAGTATGATATCATGCACTGTTTTATGTCTAGTCACAATATTCTTGTAACGACATGTGCTCTTGGATATATTGGCTTGCAATTTACTATATGTTGTTTTATTTATCCTTTATCAGCTATGGCAAAGTCCTTTTCTTAATAGGAAGATTACAATATGCATTTATAATGATATATTATTCATTTCCTCTGTTCAGTTCTGACTTTCCTTTTTTTCCAGTATAAGGACAAGTATTGGCGAGCATGTATGGTATTACTCTTAGTTGCTGTCTACAATCCTATGACAATTGGGCTATATGTTTGGGAGCACAATTCTACTGTCCGACAAATGATGCAGATGGTCCTAACGGGCGGTCGAAAGTTCTTTGCTTTAGAGTAAGAGATACATCCTTCACTAATACTATGATTATGCTTTTCCCTGGCTAGCATGTCTTACATAGTTCCCATTGATGGTGGTCAAATATAGTCTTTAATATCATCTTTCATGCTTGGCTACAGCAGGGAACCTTATAGTGGATAACCCACAATTAGTGAAAGAAAAATTGTTCATTGTAAGTCATTCCTATTTGTTACACCACTGCAGAAAATTAAAGAAACAAAATAAGGATGACATGTTTTGTCTACAACAGCAGAAATTTGTATTTATATATTTTCATCTTGTCTTTCATTCCTCAATCATCAGATGAGCAGCATCAAATCAGCAGCAATCACTACATAGTAGTACCAGGGCAAAAAAGTGGCGTGGGGTCAAAATTGTACGATAGACATTGCAACACCAACATATGATAGTGAATTACATGACCAAGGAACAAACAATGGCAAAAACAACTAAATCATACTATTAGGGTTTAAAAACGTCGACTGAGAAGGATAAATCATGCAATTAAAGATTTAAGGATGGCAAAAGATGATAAATTGCTTGAGTTGATGCTTAAGGATGACATACAAGCATAAACCACATGATAAAATGATTAAGCCTGACAACTTTTTCAGCATCCAATTAGTGGCTTTCTTGCTAACAAATAACATGAAGTCATGCAAACACAAGGTATGATAATGGCAAATATTGTTGAATTGTGCAATGGAGGTGTTTCATGGTGGTGACAAGTAGTAAATTTCATGACTAGGGTAAAAACACCATCAAATTAGATGAAATTGTATAAATTGCAAGAGAAATATGGTACAAAGTTCAAACCATGAATTGTGCAACACTCACTAGTAAGGTGATGGTCAAAGTTAAAATGCATGAATCAAACATTTAATGACAACATGATAATATGAATGTAACGTTCCCTTCTCGAGCATGATCTTTCCAGTGACCGTTGGCCTATTCCGGAGACCCGTAGGCTAGTCGGAAGGTAAAATTAGGGTTTCCTATTTTGAAGGATGTTTTGGCTCAGAGTTGGTTGTTTCAATAGCGGATTCTTTTTGGGTTTTCAGAGAGCTTCGCAATGGTATATTCTTCTTGGCATTCTGAGCATCTTCAGGAATTTACTATTTTTAGTAAATTCTATTTCGGGCAGTGAACCTGTTGGTCTTGACACAGTTGACCTTCCTCTTCAGTTGACTCAATTGGCTTATTCAGTTCTAGCTTCGGAATGCAGTTTCGGAGAAATAAGCTCATTCTATTTAATAACATTATATTTTAATGTTATTTATCACCTTGGCCTAGTCTATTAACTTAATGTTTTTTTAAAAGGTGGACTTGAAGGGTGGCGCCATCATTAAGTTAATATTGAATTTATTAAAGATGATTTAAAAGCCTTAAGTGGGACGCCATTTCCAAGGTTATAAATTATTAATTAAAAAGTCAAAATTGCAGCTTGAAGAAAAGGACGCCATTTGCTGAAGGATTAGGGTTTGAATCTTAAAAGGAGATTAGGGTTTCGAGAAAGGGCAACGGAAGATTATAAAAGGAAGCCTTGGGTTCTCATTTGAGCAACTTTGGTCGACTATACTGTTATGCTGCCGGATTGGCTCTGGATTGGCTCTGGAACTGCTTCGAGGAATGAAGGCCTCCTAGCTTGGGCATCGCTTCGTGTTTGCAAGACAACATCTAGTGGTGATTTAAGATTGATTTGTGAGTTCATTTGATTTAGTGCATTGTTAACATCATTGTAATTCTTTAGTTTCTGATTTCTGCATATTAGAGGTTTTCCAAAGTTGCATTTTAGATACAGCAGATCCATGTTTTTACTCATATCTCAAAAAAGACAAAAAATATAGTTCTGGGTAGCATCTCATTTCATTAGTTTGTCAAGGGCGAATCTTCATCTAGAATTTCAGAATTTATAGCAAAGTGTGGAATTTTAAAAGTAAAGTCGAATTTCTGCTGGGGCCGTACCTTTTGGGTGCTGTCTTGGGATTCGTGCAAATTGAAATTGTTGCATTTTGATCAGTTTTAAGGTTCAGTATTGGTCGCCTAGGTTCTCCAAGTGCATTGCAATTTATGGTATATAAATCGGATGTTTATCAAGAGAGTTATGAACAATTCTTCCATTTTGTAAGCTGCTGGTCATATGATATAAATGCAGATCTGATTATGACAGTTCTAGCAATCTGCATTTTCTGATTTGGATTTGGCATTGTGGTTTACTTAGAGTTTGTAGCAGATATATTGTTGAATACTCCATCTGGAAAGAATCTGATATATTGACATTGCAGGCAATAATTATATATTGTAAACTGGCAGTAGTACTGACCAGTATTTCTTTAATATTGCTTTGTCACTATTTGTAATACTCGTTCTTGCTTTCAGTACTAGTTTGAATAGTTACAACTCCGCCCTATGGTAGCTACTTCCCATTCTGGGTGAGCAAGCACATTCTGGGTGTTGAGTAGTTTCAGCTTTCAGCATTTCATTTCAAGCTTTGCTTTCTGTAATCACTCCGTCATATGGTCGCCCCTCACTCCGCATTGGATTGGGTAGCACATACTTGATGTTGAGTTCCCTTTCAAGCATTTAGAATAGAAGACCCTCTGACCAATGCTCGCCATTATCGGCGCCATACTGGTTAGAGTTATTTCCGTACGTTTGGGTTTATCTTCTAACCTTAACGGGTTCTTGATTGTAATGTTGTAATTTGATAATTAAAAAACGAAAAAAATTTGGCTCGGAATATTTCAATGAATCACATAATTGGTAACAATAAAATTTCCCCTTTGAGTTTTCTTTGTCAGCCGCAAGGTGGAAGGTATGATACCTAATAGTCATAGGTAGGAGTATTAAGGGAGAAATTTGAGAGGGTATGTGCTTGGTGGAAGAAGACATAATAGAAAACTTTTAGATAGATGTTTTCTATTATGTTCCAACTAGATCGCACGATGCATCATAGGCTGCTTTATCTTTGTCAATTTATTGCTTTCGTGTGGTGTTTGCTTTTAGTGGGTGGGTCTATTGATAACCCCCATCATTGCAAAAGGATTGGTGTTTAGGTTTCTAATATTCATTAGATGAATCTATCAAGTTTTAGAGTGAAGAAATGGATTAGAATCATAGAGGCCATTCATGCATAAAATTTCCCTTTTTCAGTCATGGTTATTTATAGCAGTTGTCATTTGCCAGAAGTTATATTTTCAGGTAGTGAGGAGAGCTTGTTTTAAGCTACTTTATTTTATTATTTGTTTATAATGGTTTTTTTTAAAATTGTATTTCTTTCTTGGTTTTTCACAGCTTTAAGAATTTGAATTTTAAAACAGTCATTTTTGAGGATAAATAATTATAATTTTGAAACCATAAAATCTATGTTCTTGTAGCCTTATAAATAAGTGCTTTGGGCACTAGATGTTCTTAATACTGACGATGGATTCTATGCCTATGCTGCAGAAGTTATTATTGAACCTATGTTTGCAATTTCATTAAGTAAAGAAAAAATAGATTTTACCATCAAGCTTTGTATTAAGGTTATCTATCTACTTAGAATGTGGCTTTGTAAACAACTTAACTATTTAGGTCATGGAATCAAGTGCTTCCTGTGTTATTATGTTCAATTATTGAATGCATTGAAATACTGGTTTTTGCTTTTAGCTTGCAAGAAAGTGTCGATGTTGTATTTAGATTAGTTGTTTCATCCATAAAATCTTTCTTGATAGACATGACTATTATCAGTTTGGTGCTTTTATATGAGGCAAAACCATAGGCAAGTAATTATTCCGTTAATGCAAAACCCCTAGGAAGATATTGATTAGTGTTGATATCTATATATCTTGTCTATAGTTTGGTGTGTAGGGTTAATTTAGTTCAGGGTTTTGGTTTAGTTTAGGTCTCAGGGCATTTTGCTTCACAATTTGAAGAGAGGTTTATTCTTGCACACTGTTCCAATTGTGTTGTCTTGCAAAAGACAAGTTAAAATGATAACACTTGTTGGTTACTCTACACGGGAACTGTATATAAACAAGGTAATATTGCTGTGGGATATTAGTCTTGTTGCCTCCTATCAGAGATATTCCATTTTGGTTGGTAAAGTCTATCCCCAATCACGAAAGAAAGCAAGTCTCTTTGATCCTATCTTTCAAGAGCTCAATCAAACATTTTCAATCAAAGGAAGTTTTTCATGAATTGTGCCTGAGCGCATCTGGATATCTTTAGCACTGGATAAAGAGCCCCTGCAAATAATTGGTGACAACATCCCTAATAACAACATTGGTTAGGCTCTGCTTTCTTTGCCATGTAGGGCCAACAATGGTCATTCATTTCTTGTAGAGCATAATGATTTTTCACATGGTTTGATGAAAGGTTTTCAGAAGTTTCATGATGATTACAAACAACACCTTCCACATAGCATGTAGTTTTCTTAGGAGTGGTGCAAGAAGGTGTCATAGTCAGACTTTCATTGAGATATTAGTTGGAGGTGTAACAGTATGGTTCCACCATCTTATTGCATGTTCCATCCTTTGTTGGGAGATTATGTAAGAAAATTTTCTTGTCATGTTTCAAATTAGTTGAGGATGGTTGCGTTTTCTTTGCATGGTTGTCTAGTGGAAAGAATGAAAATATGAGTGTGATGACTTCAACATATTTCATTATAAAATATGCAGCACCTTTTAATGAGATTTTTCACTAGAATAACCTAGAAATATTTAAAACATATAGAGCACAAATATTATTAAAATGCTTGAAGCTCCAAAAGGACAACTCATAGATTTGAAAAAAGGTTCCTCCATAAAATATATATTGTTGCTTCAAATGTTTACAAAGATATGCTTCTAAAATGTGTTGAAACTTCTGAAAAATAGAAACCTATTGCAAATACAAATATATTTTGAAATACCTGAAATGCTGAAAAATACTAAAATGGATGCTGAAATCCCAGACCAATTTGAAGTGTAGATGCAACATCTATATGAAGCTATGCTTAGCAATTTAAAGGGTTTTTGTCCTCCAAACTTGAGGAATCCAACAGGGTTCTATCCATTGATCTCCAAAATACAAGGGTTTTTGTCATCATATTCAATAGTTGAACATAATACTCAAACCATGATAGAAAATTGGAATAAACTTGCAATAATCCTCAAGGTAAAGCAAACATTTTGTTTAATACTAGGGAAGGGCCCAAATTGGAGGAACAAATTCCTAGCTAATTTTATCAAAAGGGGACATTCAATGAGCCAATGAGGAAATTTGTTGCATGATTCAACCACTTTGTTAGAACAATGAACACTACTTTGAAGCATATTTGGATCCTCCTAGGTTGTATTATAAATATACTCCATTAAATATTGCCCTAATGATGAAACCGGTTAGAGTGTTGAAGTGGAAGAAGTATAGGAACGAGTAGTTAAGTTGGAAGGCAACATGATTACTATTGGAAAAAATAAATTCAATCAAACAAATGATTCAAAGTTTGGCAGATCCCTTATTGCAAAGACTGGTGATTGCCATGACAAACATTAAAAGACAATTTGAGCAAAATGGTCTAGCTTAGCGATATCAACGGCATCCACTTGGAATTTTTGCTTTGGAGGTACCACACCCCAAGACAACTTGAATAACTTTTGTTCTTTCCATGCGAGAGATCTTGTGCAAGAACTCGTGTAGATATGCATTGCATGTTGCAGCTTTTAACCTTTGTTGGATTAGATTATGAAAGGGTTTCAAGTAATCAACATCTTTAAGTTGAGCCTAATGGTGACTTTGTGATGGGATATTTTCAAAATGAACCCAATCATGCTAAATATGTAAATAATTTGTATAGCCAAGTGTTCAATGTTTATTTGAAATCTAAGGTAGATCGTGGAGAAGTAAAGATGAAAGTACATGAAGAGAATCCGTGGAGGAATCCACTCTTTGAGTCCTATTCTCAAGAGCCTATCTTTGGGTGTTCATCAATAGATCATGGAGAGGAGTTAAATTTTATGTTTACCTCATTGGCATCGATCAAATTCTATAGTGAAGGAGGACTATCGATTAGATAAGAGCAACTTTCTATGTTGGATGTAGAAGGAACTCCACAACTATATCATATGTTCTCTGAATAAGAGAAGGTTTCTAGTGTATATGTAGAGTAGAGTGATTTTTTCTTCTAAACAAGAAGGCATCAATTGCATCATGAATGAAGATGGTGGAGTGATTAAGTTGTACCTACCACGAATGTGTCAACAAACTTTTGCATTGTGACCTCTTCTTGGGCCACTTTGAAAATACATGTTGTGGTGAAGATTTTAGTGGTTTCATTGGGGTGCAATGTATTAAAATAATATTGTTATATTTAGTTTAATGGTTAAATATATTCTTTTATTCTTTTAGTTAGGGTAAGTTAAAGCTTTTAGTTAGCTCTTTCAGCTTTCAATTACTTTCGGTTAAGCCTTTAGTTAGCATTTATTAGTCTCGCTATTATTAGCTCATTTGTAGTTCTATACAAATGCATTTGCTTCTTATTTTATCAATCAGTTATCTTGGCAATAATTCTTTGTGTGTTCATAATTATTTTATGGTATCGGAGCTCGGGTTTTGTAAATTCTCTAGATTGGTGAGTGCGTGAATTCTACAGACTATGGTCGTGACGAATTGCATGCAAGAGACACAAAAGAACGTGCCAAAGGAAGCTGTACGGATTCGTACAAAGATTTTTCTCCAGAATTTCTGCAGATTTTTATCCAAAATTTCTGCAAATTTTTTTCGGAATTTTGCATGTTTTTTCTAGAATTGTTTTTTTGCAGATTTTTTTTGGAGATTTGTTTTTTGAATTTTTTTTGTAGATATTTTCCCAAAATGAAATATGCTAACCAATTTTTTTGCCACAATTTTTACACAATAACCAACACTTGGCCAATTTGATTAGCGTTAGTGCCAAAACCAAATCTCTATCAAAGCAGCTCTAACCAAGAATGCGCCCTAATACCACTGAAAGAAGAGGGGCAAGCATATGGTCAAAGGATCCCTAGGATCAAATAACTCAACAATTGAAATTGCTTACAACTGGAAGTGTAGAATAATCTCAACGCCAAGAATGTGCACCCAAGATCCCTTTGAAGGCGAGGTGCTAACATATGGCAGAGTAAGTATTACAAATTGAAATAACTAGGCGGATAACCAGCCATGGAAGATCTCCACTGTACCACTTTATCAGTGGGGGGAAAAAGTTACAAAACAAACTAATTCATCCGCTGCGGCGGGCATCCACTTAAGAGTGGGGATTCTCTACTTAACAGTGGGTGATAAATGAAAGATTAGAATGTTCTTTTCCCACACTGTAATGTCCCCTTCTCGAGCATGATCTTTCCAGTGACTGTTGGCCTATTCCAGAGACCCGTAGGCTATTCGGAAGGTGAAATTAGGGTTTCATATTTCGAAGGATGCTCTTGCTTGAGGTTGGTTGTTTCAATGGCGAATTCTTTCTGGGTTTTCAGAAAGCTTCGTAGTGATATGTTTTTCTTGGCATTCTGAGCATTTTCAGGAATTTACTATTTTTAGTAAATTCTATTTCTGGCAGTGGTCCTATTGGTCTCGGCACAGTTGACTTTCCTCTTCAGTTGACTCAATTGGTTTATTCAAATTCTAGCCTCGAGATGCAATTTCAGAGAGATAAGTTCATTTCACTTAAATAACATTATATTTTAATGTTATATTACCCCTTGGCCTAATCTCCTAACTTAATGTTGTTTTAAAAGGTGGTCTTTAAGGGGTGGCGCCATCATTGAGATAATTTTATAATTATTAAGGTTGAATTAAAGCCTTAAGTTGGACACCAATATTAAAGTGATGAATTTAATTAAAAAGTAAAAATCAAAAGCCTTGAAGAAAGTGACGCCTTTCCTTGGAGGGAAAAGAAATAGGGTTTCTCGGAGCTTCTGGAAGGAGTCTTTGCAATTATAAAAGGACATCAGGGGTCTTCATTTGCCATCTTTTGTCTACAGGAATGTTATGCTGCCGGATTGGCTTTGGGATTGCTTCGAGGAATGTAAGCCTCCTAGGTTGGCATTGCTTCTCGCTTGAAAGATAGCGACTAGTGGTGAGATAGTGTAGTTTGAGAGTTTTGTATTGGGATTTGTGCATTGTAGTCAGTTTGTGGCTTTGTAGTTCAGATTTATGCATATTAGAGAGATTCAGGAATTGCATTTTCATTACAACAGATTGTCATTTTTATTCATAAGTCAAAAAATACAAAAAGAATCATTCTGGGTATTGTCTAGATCTCTTTGTCTGTGAAGGGCGAACCTTTTTTGTAAGTTTCAGATTTTTTAGAAAAGTATTGAATTTTTAAAGACAAATCGCCCCTCTTGCTGGGCCGTACCATTTGAGTTGTCTTGGAATACGTGCATAAAATAAATAGGAACTTTTGGGTCAGTTTTGTGTTCTAGTCTTGGGCGCCATCATCTTAGGATCATATTGCATTTTGTCTCGTGAAATTTGAATGAGTTTGGAGTGAGTTGTGAGTAAATTTGTGAGTTTCAGGGCTGCTGTTCATGCATGAGAAAAACATGACTGTCATAAATCAGATTGTGAAGTTGGTCTTTATAGTGCAGTTTCTGATCTAAGCTTTATTATTCAGTGAAGGAAATTCAATATAACATTGCAGCTCTATCTAACTCTTGATTCACGATCATAGCAAGGCATTATCGTTCATATTGTAAGCTGGCAGTAGTACTGACAACAGTTCTTTAATCTTGCTTTATCATGAGTTGTAATGCTTATCTTACATTCTGAAGTTGTTTTGTAATATCTTACATTTCCGCCCTATGGTAGCTCCTTTCCCACTCCGGGTCAGAAAGCACATTCTAGGTGTTGAGTTACTTTCAGCATTCTCGCTTATTTTCCTTAATTGCATTGTAATTCTTAGCATCTCCGTCATATGGTAGCTCCCATTCCATCTCAGTTTGGAAAGCACATTCTTCACGTCGAGTTATTTCAGCTTATTAGTTGGTAGGGATCCTCTAACCACATGCTCGTTGTTCGCCGGCCCTTTCTTGGTTAGAGTTCTTTGTATCAGCATTTCTTTAAGATCCTCTGACCAATGCTCACACCTTGCCCACATCGGGATCCTGGTGTACATTTTGGGTAGAGTTGCTTTCAGCATCGTTTTGGTTTAGAGCTAACCTTAACAGGTGCGTATTGTTTGTAACTTGCAATTGAAAACAAAAAAAGATTTGGCTTGGAATATTTCACACACTGGCGGTAAACCATCCAGGGTTACAAA
This sequence comes from Sequoia sempervirens, assembly GCA_007258455.2. NCBI lineage: Eukaryota > Viridiplantae > Streptophyta > Pinopsida > Cupressales > Cupressaceae > Sequoia > Sequoia sempervirens. The sequence continues at coordinate 1,173 of VDFB02331805.1, read as the reverse complement.
TATGAGAGATTAATATATAAAATTTGCAGCAAACTAAAGGACTGGGACAGTACTACTGTTTACAGTCCTACAATTGAAACATCTGCAAGTAATAAGTGCCAAATACAATGATTTTTACAATGAAATCTGCTCCAAACTTTTGCAATGTTTTCCACTATATCTCCGATTACAAACATGGGAAAGAACTTGAAATAAATATTGCAAAAAGCTGGAATAACCAGGTTTGATAAAGATAAACAGCAAACTGAGATTTCTTACCAGCAATTAGCCATTACAATATTGTTCATATTTTCACCCAAAATGCTCCTATCCCCTCCAATTTGAATGCACATGAAACTCGAAGCATAAACACCCCAAAACTATAGCATAATATAGAAAGAACTAGGTCTGATATGAAATACCAGCATTCTGAAGTTCAGACCAGCAAGCAAGTATTCAAGCAAAAAGCACTAAACTCCTTCCATACTTCACCAATACAGCTGAAACTTAAAACACACCTTCCAATTGCTAGGCGTCCAAGAAAACACCAAGTAGAAAGGCACCAACAAATCCAAAGATGCCCAACACAGAAATCAATGCAACTTATGAAGAAGTACGGCCCTAGAAGAGGGCGATTTCCATAGAAAAATGATGGCTGCAAGATAAAATCTGAAACTCTACCAATAGGGGCACCTTGAACATAGGAAACATTATAACAAATACCCATAATGATATAAAATTCTCTCAAAGAGTTGTAATTGAAATTCTACTTCAGCCATTGAAAAACTAGCAAGATGAAAACTGCAAATATCTCACTGAAACTCCACATTAACGCTCAATATGTACTTCTGGATGAAGCACACTCTCAATCCACTACCTAGGGAACCATAGTTTCAGGCCCGAAGAGTGGAGTAAATTTGCTAAGCTATCCCTTAGTCGGATTCTGGATTTCAAACCAGCAGCATAACGTTATATTATTTCCCAAGATATTGAACTCTTCTCAAAGCCTAAATATATAAGCTTCAATTGGCAACTGAATCACTTCAATTTCCAAGAAGTTGAATCACTTCAACTTCCAAGAGGGACGCCACCTTTAAGCATTTTACTCTTTTTGAAATAATAAAACTATATTCAACCTCCCTTTAGGTGTCCAACTTAATAATGCAATAATAAAGCATTTAATAAATCATTAAA